>JBBIGC010000002.1:15856776-15868837 GCA_037576955.1 Lepidarchus adonis
TGCTTGATTGTTTCCTGAACCTGGAAGTCGCTTTGGATAAAAGCGTCAGCCAAATGAATAAATGTAATGTAAATGTATCTATCTTTGGTAAGCCTTATCAATAGAATTGCCCCATTCCCCCCCATATATAAAGCTGTGTTTAAAGTTTGAAAGAATGTTCCATATATCTGAATAGAAAGAACGTAAAACAGCAGCAGCATTTCACATAAAGAGAATTAAAGAAATCAGATAAAGAAATCAGACAAAAAATATTACACTTGGACATTTATTTATTGTAGAAAATAATCTAATACTACATATCTGTGAGTAGCAAAAGTAAGAAATCCTTTGCTTTCAGTTTCTGGTAAGACCCTTTAGTGTAGCAATGACAGCAACAAAATGTTTTCAGTAATTGTACATCAGTCAAGAACTTTGACTAGGATTGATGTTAGCCCATTCCTCTTTACAGAACAGCTTAAACCCTAAACAGTTGGGATTTTCTTTACATTCACTACTCACTCCCCCCCAAAAACATTTATATTGGAATATGGTCAGGATGTGGCCATTCCAGATCATTACCTTTATCCTTATATCATTTTTGGTGGAACAATTTCTGTGCTTAGAGTTTATTGTTGCATAAGCAACTTTATCTTCAGTTGATCATCTTTTTTGATTTGCTGGTATAATTCAGAAGTCATTTTTCCTTCAATGATGGCAAGGTGTCTTGGCCCAGATGCAGCAAAAACACCCATCACACTACCATCACCATGTTTAAATAAAATAAATAAAATGCAGGAATTCTACTTACATAAATATGTGTTACAAATATCAGGTTCTGACAGATCCATTTTCTTTAAATAACACATACCCAATTGTCACCCACTGATTTATAAACACTCTAAAATTAACTGCTAACCATAGAGAGTCATATACTAATAAAACTCACAGCTATGGATAATCAGATTATTTTCTTTAATAAACAAATGACCAAGTAAAAATTATTTTTCTCATTTGTTTGGATTGTCTTTGTCTACTTTAAAAGATTAAAAAATCAGATTATTCTGAGGGGTTCACAACATATGGGTGTAAAGAATATATTTCTATAGCTTTGTTACGCTTATTTACAAGATCAATACACAATAAAATGGTACTTTGCAGTCTTATGGCATAAAATAACTTTTTTAAAATTTCAAAACAAATGGTACTCTGTGTAGATACTGTATGCTGCTCTGTGCACATTATCATTACAGCTCTGTAGAAACAAAACATTCTGACAAAAATATTGAAAACTAAATTGAATAATTTCTTTACAATTATCAGTTTTGTTTATCTCTAAACCAAACCATTAGCTACCTGAGCAAAAGCAGCATACCTTGTGTGCTTCTTGATTTTATAATAATGTGTCAGCAACAGAAGTCACTATAAGATGACTGCAAAGCTCTAGAGAAGTCACTTAAGCATGCAGTATTGTAGCAAGCAGTAAGATCACAGTATATAGTGTTAGCACTGGCTACATCATGCACATCTCCAAGACACACACACACACACACACACGCACACACAAAGTACAAGTTTTGCTCATGTGGATGATACCAGTTAACATGACATACATATAAACACATGCAGTGGCAAAGCAGTTAGACAGGCATGTCAAGTCTTACCCCAGCAGAAGCGGGAGCCATGTGTATATGCATGTAAGTGAGTGAGTGACTGTGGGTTTTATACTCGCAGCGTTCATGAATAGAGAAACAATTTTTAAATGGTTAGAGACAACCATCGACCCAGTTCCATAACCACTCAGACAGACAGGAAGTTTTTAATTCCATACTTCAGACAGTGGGGAACGGATGACAAATGTGTTTTACAAGAAAACGATATTAAAGCAAAACTCTAATTTTTCATTTAAAATGGAAAAAAAAAGTGTTTGTGGGAAAGATTTACTATACATCAAACTATATTCAGTTTATTTAAAACAGCTTCAGTTGACAATGACATTACCTGGCAATGTATCTCTTCCCCATATACCTGAACTGGTGAAGACAAAGCCTGCAAAAGGAGAGAATGAAGATGTTTCTTGAGCAGGATCCAAAACGGCTTGACGCACATTCACGTTAGCATGCTCTTAAAAGTAGTACTCTGATGCAGCACATACTCTAACAGAGTGAAGAAGTCCATCAGATCTCCAGGCGAAGCTTTATTCCAGTAGGTAAAGAGCGCATCTGTGAAACAGGAAAGCATCAGTTCCAGCCAGCGCCATTAATACCATATTAGTCCAGCTATTATCAAAATTACTGGCAGTAGAAAGATATTAGTATTATATAATCAATAATATAATCAATATCTTATAATCTGGTAGCACTTAGAGATGACAATGTGTGAAGCAGTAGAGCATGTGTATACCTTCAGACATGCTCTTGAGAACATTTAGAAAACACATTAACAGGCTCTTCACTTCAGATTGCTCTAGTTTATCACAGCGCAGGAGGGATCCGCCTAGAGCTGCAGCCACATGGCACTGTCACATGGAAAGAGGGAGGGTTGGAGAAAGGTATGAAGGGGGTGTTAATGGTGATTTCTGTAGTCTTTGTACATTTCTCCTTAACACAGTAATAGCAGAAACACTTCACACTAGGTTTTAAGGAGCTATGCTGTGTACTGCTATCCCAAACCACTTCTATACACACTAATCAGGACAGAATCTTCTTTAAATTAGACTCTTTTCAGTCAACAGAAATGGCCTAATTACTGCAATATGGCCTGACCAATATATTGCTGTGCCACAGACAACTTGAGGTTCCACCAGAACTATCCCATCAATAAAGCAGTAATAATTAGCAACACGTTCCCTAAAGAAAATTGCTCCTGGTGTGAAATAACATCTGGTGACTGTCACATGCCGGTCTCTATTACTGAAATATTAAAATATTTCATTTTGCACATGAAACGCCATGATAGTTAAGATAAAAGTCAACATAGTTTTTCAGTTAGAATAAAAAATATATTTCTATATAGCTGTTCTTTTGTAACATGCAAAATTAAATACAGATTACATTTGTAATGTTTACCCCTGAAAATGCATATATTTATATACACACATTTAAATTTGTATGCAATTTTTTGGGAACACAATTTTATTAATAAAATAATAATTAAAATACTAATACTAATACTACTAATAATATTAATAATAAATAAAAATAAATGGGCAAACTGCCATTTTGTTATTTTTATTTATAATTATTGGTCTGGCCATATAAATATAAAAGCACTCTGGAGCAGGGAGCAACAGCAACAGCAGCAGAAAGTGCTAATGTGTCTACCATAGAACAGGATTGGCATAGAAACACTCCAGCTTCCTTTGCCAGCAGGAACTTTAAGCTTAAAGCACGGAAAGCTCAAAGACTGACATGAGATGATAATAATATTAAATAACCCTCTGAAATATAAACAGACAGATGAGTGGTGGACTTTGGTACATCCTTTAGTGCCACGATTTCCAAATCACTCAACTTTAGTGTTTTCCTGCTTCTAACCCCAAATACAAAGATGGCCAGGGCAGGGTGCACTCCAGGACCACTAGCAAAACTTAACAAAATATACTCATTTAAAGTGTGTGACAAGTGTTGTTATTATTACACTGGTCACTATTAATTATTATGGTAATACGTCAATGATTTGTGTAAATTTTGAAGCAGTATTTTTTAAAATGGACTCAACCAGACAGAAACAAGCCCTGTATTACATTTCAAACAGTTCAAAAGATTAGAAGAAACTAGAAAGTTTTGACTTCAACAAACACAAGGAACAAGAGGCAGCAAATAACAGGTGCGTTCACTGGCCTACTTTTCTTACTGTAAGAGAGATCAAGAGCTGAATTAAAATCATGTAGAATCATGCAAACTGCCAAGTAATCACTGCCCATTCATTAAAGAATCAAATTATTCAAGTATTTTTTAAATGAGTAATTGAATTGAACTGATTTTAAGCCATAACTGTTCACATAAATATTAGGCCATAAATGATAATAAACACTGCATGGCTTTTTATATTTTCTTGAACACATTGCTTGTTTTTTTGGAAATGAGAGATGACAGAGAACTCCAAACAAGTTCATGCTGGCAACACTGCAACTTCCTCATGCAGAACGGGCTCATCACACTCCTGGCAAAGGAGGGTCTGCATAACCACACATGCATGCGCACAAACACACACACACAGTGTCATGGCAGATCAGAACACGCTGAGGTAAACAGCAGTGTGAAGTGGTTTAATACTTGTGCAGTATTGCTGGGGGTGGTTAGGTGGCTGAAAGAAGGTGCAGAGAGCAGGGAAAAGTCCATAGTCTGGCGCTTGGCCCGAGTGGACAGAACCATGTCCTCAGACTCTGAGAGCAAACGTAGCATACTGGTGGAATACCGACGCGTGAAGTGCTCCCGCTGACAGCAATGAGAGCAGGAGGCAATCACACAACCACAAGTTAACATACAATACACACACATACAGAGTACACACAATGAATATTTATCTCCCTTCATAGAAATCCTTGTGACCGTCCCTCTCAAAACCAAACTCCAGCCCAAATTAACACTATGGTGCAGCACTGATCCAAGCAAGGAACAATCAGGCAAGTACTTTTGAACAGCCAAACATATTAATGTGCACATTTCTAGTCTCCAAGAAGAGATTATCAGTAGTAAGTCATGCATTTTCGTATAGGGATTAAACTTGCATTTGGTCAAAAGTTCAGTACAGTACCTTGTCAAGAGGAGTTTTGTCATTAGTGCGCTCCGATAGACTATTTCCTGAGTCGGTGCTGATGAGGGAGCCTCGGGAGTCAGCATGTCGGACGGAGGTTACATTCGAATTGGAGGGCGTGTGAGGGGATGCTACACCAAAAAAAACTTGTTATTCCCTGATAACTCACACCTTAAAACATATAAAGAAAGAAAACAAAAATAAAGAAAAATAAAAGATAATTCTTATAAATGTTTGTCATTATAGAAATTGTTTTGATATTTCATAAAAGTACCAATAAAATATGTCAATATCTGAAATGATGCGTAAAACTAAACTTTTTTTCTGTTTTTAAAATAGAATTTTATTTATAAAATTGAAGTATGTTCCCCTATGTAAATAGATGCAGTGAAATGTAGTGAGGTACAGTGGACTATTCCTTTAAAGTACAGTACTCAATGGCTGTAGTTCTTTCTCACCTGTTCCAGAGATGACTCCAAACACATCCTTTTGAAGGCTGCTCTCTAAATGCCCCCCTGCTTTAGGAGGTGTCATTAAGGAGTTGGTGTGGAGATGATCATCTCGGGAATGCTGCAACATAATACACAGTCATGCACAGGACTTCAGCAGTATTTACAAACTGTAGACACTAGATGTCAGTCTTACGCTGTTGGAGATATTGTTGGTGAAGGGGGAGTTGTCTTTAATGTTCAGTCTATGGACATTCTCCTGAAGTATCCCAAAAAGAGGCAGGTACAGTGTAGCTAACCTTGCTTGTTGACTCTGAAATAGACACATATTTATTCCCTAAACAATTTATCCATAATGCACAGTCTACACTTTGTCTAACATAAGTACCATAAACATATATTGCTGAAACTGACCTTGGAGGCATAGCGATCATCAAAAGTATGTTTGATCATCAGGTTCTTCAGAACCTGGATTGCAGTTTGACGGATTTCTCTGAATTCCTGTAGACCACTGCTTACCTCCCTCAGCAATAAGCCCACCAGAAAGTGATTCTTACAGAAGTCATCTGTTAGGGAGTAATCCAGCTGGAGATCTGAGAGAGATAAAAAGAGACAGATAGAGATTGAGTGAAGGTGAAGACAGAGAAATAAGCAGAGAGAATAATAAACTACACATCAAAATTGTAATTCAGGTATCAAAATGAAAATCAGGAGTTTGCTATTAGTGGGAATGTACTTACTGTAAAGAAAACAAAAAGTTAACAAATCAGTGGATTGCAAATAAAGATGAGCATTAGAAAAATCTGGTGCACTTTGTGTTTTTAATCATTCAAATATGTATATATTTATTTCTTTATTTTGAGGTAGGATATATGATAATTAGTGGATTTAGAATAATTTAGAAACATAGACAACCGATATTTCTTTAATATTTTACAAAAAACTCAAAAAACTCTGCAGTTAAACTAAAATAAATTATTATTTTCTAGTATACTATCTACTCAGTATTTTACCAAACACATTTAGCTCCAACACTAAATGTGTCATAGTGAAAGTGGAACTAGTGTGAAAACTAACAATCTTAGGGTATTTTCAGTTGAAATGATAGTGATGTGATTTTTCCATGTTGATTTCATTAGTACAGAATTGATCAGTAAGTGACTGGTTATTAAACAATCGGGCAGGCAGCAGACCTCACCTACCTACAGCAGACAGAGACTCCATACTGGAGCAGTGAACTGCTGATCAGCAAAAAACACACAGAACAAGAGATCTCAAAACACAAAGATAAGCACGCTCTACCATATATAAACCTCAAATTAGATCAGAGACTACAAAGAACAAACAGAGCTGAAAGATGTTACTATTGAGAATAAAAGAAAAGCAGTAGTAAGACAATAAGATCAATTATGAGTTTACTTTGTTTTGCACTTTATGTGTAGTAGTGTACTTTTACCATAACCCCATTGAAAAAGATGGTAAAACTGATGACATTAGGATCCTGCTGAAGTATTTTTTTCAAATATTAACTGCATGTAAGCATCAGAGTCGGTCCTAACCTTGAAACCTCTGTATTCGACCTTTCCCAAAAGGCATGGGCAGATTGAGGGGGATGTAGTGCTCATGGTTACACACCACCTTCAGGAACTCGAACTTAAATTCATACAGTGCCTGTGGACAGAGAAAGAATGACAAAAGGTGAGAGAAAGACACAATTCAATTAATTTGTACTATTGATATTCAAAGAATATCTTTAAACAAATCTAGACTCACTTCACTGCAAGCATTACAAATGTCTCTATTAAACAGCAACATCACAACATGTGATTATGATGTTAATGCCTGTTAGTGAAAAGCAAGTTCCTAAAGCTTCTAGATGTGTGGTTAGATAGAAAGCACCTTTGCATCTCCAGGCATGAAGCAGTTGATGTAGTTGTTGATCAGCTTGAAGACAAAACCTCGATCCATGAAAGTAAAACAACGCTGAGGGCACAAAAGTCAGATTTTGATTACGTATATTCACATCTCACATCTCTCTAGTTCTTCAGTCACAAATTTAACATAGGCTCAAATTCAAAATAAAATTTAAAAAAGCAAACAAAAAAAACAGCTCCATCAAGTCTGTAAAGAAACTTCTTGGACTAGCTAACTGTGTGTTGGGTGCTTCCATTGGCTGCTGTGAGATGATTGGCTCCACTCACCTTAATGAAGACAGCCAGGCTATGGTTGGCATTGCGTGCTGCATCCAGGTTGTCTTTGTATTTCTGTGTGATGTGAGGCATCAGCATGTTCACCAGAGTCTCCACTGTGTGGTGAAATGAGGCTGAGAAACGCTGGTTCCGGGACAGCTATGGTGTGAGGAGGTCACAATCCAGTCTCAGAGAGGTCAAACCTGACATTTGCTTCACTGAACTGACCATAATTATGTGTCACTTATTGCTCATTAGAAATTTACTATTAAGGTAATATTGTATAATGATCTAAATAAGCTCAAAAACTATTGTTGTGTCTTAGTTTGCAGAAAGCAAAATAACTGTTTAGCCTTATTGTTGTGACTTCCTTGCAATAACAATATGTAATGAAATGTAAAGAGTATAGCAAAAGGACAGCAATAACTAATCATCTTAGGAAAAAACTCATATTAAAGAAGCGGTCAGACTTACCCTAACTTTAAGGCTTTCTATCAGGTACTGGGCCATAGACTTCACTAAAGCCTCAAAGAAATACCAGGAGTACTGAACACAGCAACACAGACAATCAGAACATCACAAAGTGCAAAAAAAGTCACAGTATACATCAGGTATCATTACAGACCAGTACTGTGGCTTTAATCACTACAGAGCACAGAGACAGTATGTTCTGCTCACTTTCAACAGCTTGTTGCTGGTCAGGAAGTCAGTTGAGGGCTTGAGGATGGTGGTCATGGCTTTGGCCAGCTCCTCATGCACTGTTTTCCCAGTAGCTGTGTTTGCATCTGTCTTAAACACATACTACACACAGACATGCACATCCATTCAATCAACAACATGAGTACAGTAAATACTGACAACCAGAAAGAAGCTGTAACCTTAACTGCAAGGTTAGATCTAAGAATTAGACGAGGTTCTCCTTAACATCCGGGAGCATAACTTGAATGTATTCAGAAACCACCATTGTTGATGATGCTAAAGGTGCTAACCTTGACATATGAACGGAGGTAATGTTCCAATCCTTCCTCATGGCACTGAGCTACGATATGAATCATCACTCTGAATAAGGAGGAAAGAGAAGATGAATTTTTAAACTAGGTCATATGAAGCATTACACTTTAACACTGGAGACGGGGTGAAAGACAACATTTTTAAATAAAACATTATCATAGGAATAATTTAATAGGGACTGATTTTCTTTAAACTACTTGTACGCACCAATTGCCATATTTATTTGCACATTTTTTAACAGAACAAAGCGATTAAGAGGAGGATAATTATGATAATGAATGTATGCTAATGTAATGTATGCTAATGTAATGTAAAGTTCATTCTTATAGTAAGCAGGTAGGTACTGACCTTGTGACGTTGACGGCAACATCTTCATGTGCTGCGCTGGTGAGCACACGAAACAGCTGGTTCAGGATGGTAGGGAGAAAGTTTATCATCACATGAGCCTCCATCGCATGCAGACTCTGGAGGAGCAGAGAGAGGGAAATTAACCCACATCAAGATTAGTCGTCTGTCTTTTAGTTTTAACAGAGTGGGCCTTACTAAGATATAAAGTTTCTAGTTGCATTTCTTAATGCAACAGTGGATTGTGTTAAGTAACAGTGGTTTTCTCAATTATTCCTGAGACCATGTGGCTACTGTATATTTATCTTAATTTCTCACATTGTGTTTTCTGGAGCCTAACATTTCTAGATTTCTCCTGATGCTTTGCTGCCTTTGTTGCAGTAACAGCATTGACTCTTGTCTGAAAGCATTACATGATATTTTGAAACATTGCTGTGGAAATTTGACTACATTCAGCCATATGAACATTACTCAGGCCAGGTACTGATGTTTAGTTTAGAATGATTAGTTCCAGATAAAAACCCAAGGTATAGGACAGAGTTCCCACACTCCACCCCACTGCACCACAGCACAACACTGGGCAGCTCTACTCACCACTATTAAACCCATGGCATTGGACATGGTGAGCTTAAGGTTGAGGGATGGCTGTACCACACTGTCTCATTCTATTAGCCAATACTTTTCTATTGAGATATCTTATTTTGCTCCATTCCAAACTGTATATTGCAGGGATTAAATTATTATTATTTTTTATGTACAAAAGAATTATTTTGATTTTAATCTGATTGATTAAATGGGCATGAATAGAGTCAAGACCCTGATAACTGGCAGGCACTCTATACCACACTACGGCTTAAAATTCTCCTGCCAGCCCTTATCAGCTTGCAGATCTGAAAACTCCCACACCCTGCAGCTCTTGGGTGGGGGACTGATCACACCGACTGTGAGAGAGGTCATTGTGCTGTTATCAGAGAGGGATGGCCTGTTTATTCACACACTCCAGAGACACAGGTCTGTGCATGGCGCTCTATTCTGAGTGCCCGAGTGCGTTAGAGAAGTGGTGTTAAACTGCACAAACAAGCCTGAGTCTGCAAACACCCTCAGGAAACATATGCACAAGTATCCAAACACAAACCCCATTTCTGGAAAAGTTACAACATTTTAGAAAATGCAGTTACAACTGAAAATAATTAAAAACTAAATGGCAAAGTATCTATGATTAGTATTTTATCTTAAACCTTTATTAAACTGATAAAAGTCCTTCTTTAACAAATATTCAGTTGTTCAACAGTCACCAGTGCATGATTCTACTCTATATGATGCAGTATACATTTTCAGTAAGACAGAGAAAGACAGAGAGAGAGAAAGAGAGAATGAAAGAAAGACTGACAGACTGCTTTCATACCTTCAGGTATTTGACAAGTTCTCCTCCTGTGGTCTGGGGTGTTGATATACTGCTCTCATAGTGATGGAAGAAATTGTGTAAATGCTGATCCTAAAAAGTAGGTAATAATATACTTAATGATATACTTAATATTGCCTTTGTTGCAGTAACAGCATTGACTCTTGTCTGAAAGCTTTACATGATATTTTGAAACATTGCTGTGGAAATTTGACTACATTCAGCCATAAGAGCATTAATCAGGCCAGGTGTTTAGTTTAGAATGATTAGTTCCAGATAAAAACCCAAGGTATAGGACAGAGTTCCCACACTTCACCCCACTGCACAGCACAATACTGGGAAGCTCTTGGACATGGTGAGCTTAAGGTTGAGGGATGGCTTTGCCACACTGTCTTATTCTATTAGCTCATACTTTTCTATTGAGATATCCAAGCTGTGAGTTCTGAAGGTGTACCCATATGAGGGGCAGTACCTACATTTACTAATTAGTGCAGTGTTTAGATAGTTTTGAGCATGTAGCTTATGTAAAGAAGACTTAGGGTGGGTATAGTTTATGGATGTACTGTGAATTTGTGGATGTACTGTGAATTTGTGGATGTACTGTGAATTTGTGGATGCATAATCTATATTTGAGCAATGTGCTGTATCTTGAATCTTCACAGCCAAATAACAACTGTTGCCAAGTCTAAACAGGGAACAGAAAGATTATCTGTCTGATAAGTAGCTTAGGAAGAGCAAGAGCAATGTAAATACCTGTGTGTACACAGTGGAGACAAGATGAGTGAAGACTTTAAACAGTGGTTTTCCTCCATCGACCCATTTTACTTCAGGTCCAGCATGCTGACACACACACACACAAAAAGAAAGAAAATCTCATAACTACAGCTTAGCTAATCTTACAGTCAATGCTGCTGAGTTCTGTTTGTGTGCAGGATTGCTCACTGATCACACAACAGAATACAAGTGTCCCTTGCAGTGCAGACTCACCTTGCTACTGCCATCCTGGCAGCAAAGGTAGCCTGCAGGTAGATTTGCAGCTACAGGAATCTGTTGCTCATTCATGATCAACCTGCCATCCTTCAGTAAGGGGAGCCATGCATAGCCCACTAGAGACACACAAGTACATGTGCACACACATACACACACAGAAGGAACACACATGAGCTCGGATTATTTTGAAAGAGAAATACAAAGGCGTCAAGAATCATCTCCATTGTAACACCATTGTGTCCAGATTAACGTAAAATTGTCATTGAAAAAATGAATGTAAAGTTCCAAACATCTAAATAAACAAAGTATAATATCAATCACTGGAAAATATTCAAACAAACACAATTCTAAATTCAATCAAATGAAAAAGAGCAGCAAACAGCATTTAAAAAGAAATGTAACAAACAAACAAATAAATAAATAAATAAATTAATGAATTAATAAAATGTATAATAATAATAATAATAGTCACTGTAGGTTAAAAATCTCCAAATTGTCACTAAACCCATAAACGTTTTTAATTTAAGTTAATGTAAAAAGATTCTGTTTTAATGATTTAGGGACATTTTTATTGGTTTGTTCATAACAAAACAAAGTCAATAACAAAAATAAAGATATAAGGTTATCCTGCTGATTGACAGCAATGATTCAATAATACATATTACATATTCTGAAAGATTATTGACAAAGGTGTTTGTATTCAGAAAAGTGTTGTGTGAACCCACTCTACCTGATTAATATAATGAAATAACCGGACCTAAAAACACACTTTCATTTAAATGAAAGCTATTAATTCACTATGCACTCTTACATTAGTGTGATCCTAATCCTGAACCTGTCTAGCACAAGAATGACACTGTACTAGTATGAACTGTTTGTGTGTGTGTGTGTGTGTGTGTGTGTGTGTGTGTGTGTGTGTGTGTGTGTGTGTGTGTGTGTGT
>JBBIGC010000002.1:15893461-15903594 GCA_037576955.1 Lepidarchus adonis
ATAAGTTATATTTATATAGCACCTTTCACAAAACCAAGGTCGCTTAAATTGAACAGTTGAACAAAAAGTGGCATGTTAAAAATTATTCATACCCTTTTCAATAATCAATAGAAAAGCCTTTACAATCAAATGCTTCCTATAATTGCTGACCATCTTTTTGCAGCCTCCACTGTTATTTTTGCCCATTCATCTTTAGGGATGAGCTCCAACTCTCAGGTTGGAGGGTCTCCTTGCCATCACCCTGATCTTTAACTCCACAGATTCTCAATAGGATTCAAGTCAGGACTCTGGCTGAGCCACTGCAAAACGTTAATGTTGTTGTCCACTAACCATTTCTTCACCACAGGTGCTGTGTGGTTTGGGTCTTTGTCATGCTAAAATGTCCAGTGGTGCCCAAGACCAAGTTTTGTTGGTGAGAATTTTGTATTTCTCATGGAGCCGTTTACTTTGATTAGGTTCCCTGGTCCAGTGGAACCCCCCAAAGCATTCGGTACCCACCACCATGTTTGACAGTGGGGATGGTGTTCTTAGGGTTGAAGACTTGCCCCCTTCCTCTTTACACCAAATGAATGATACTTCATTGTGGCCAAAATATAATTTTTTTTGTTTAGTCTGACCATAACACAGAGGACCAGAAGTCTTCTACTTTGTTCAGATGAGCATTTGCAAAGGCTAATTGGGCTTTTGTGTGCCTTATCTGGAGAAGTGGCGTCCTCTTTGGTTTGCGTCTTGTGCAGCGTTCGCCTTGAGATGTTGTGACCAGCAGAGCCCAGATTCACAATAGAGCAGCCACAATAGAATAACCCTACCATTACAATTATAGACTGTTTATTTCTTTGTCAGTGAGCAAAGTTACAAAATCAGTGAGAGGGTCGATCAATTATTTCCTCCACTGTATATATACACACACAGCAGGTAAAATAAGTATTGAACATATCACCAATTTTCTACATAAATATATTTCTAAATTAGATTGTGTGTTTATTTTTGCTGATTTTCCTACAAAGATTTTTTTCAACATGTCTGAAGTGTCACTCAGCAGGTGCTGGAGTACCACTGTCTGGCCAAATAATTAGTTGCAAAAATAAATAAACAAATTAATTAATTAATTTAAAAAAAGAATAAAAATGACGGGATTACATTTTTGATTATTTCTTTTTATTGAGAATGCACAAAAAAATCTCCTGAAATATTTGAAAAATAAAAATCAGCCATGTCAAGTAGGGGTGGGAATCGGAGGGTATCTCACGTTACCATACGATATGTGATATGTGGACCACAGTAACGATAATGTTTCGATATCGTGGTATGCAATATGTGGCCCACGATAACAATAATATCGCAAAACCATGATATCGAGATAATCTATATAACGCACGACAATGACGTAGTGATATAACACAAACACAGGGATGCGTTATTAATTTACTTAAGTAACAGCAACGCTATTGTCACATTTCCTATATTTGCATTGCGATCACAATCAGAAGCTCAGAGCAACAGCTACTTCAGCTTCAGGGTTTTATTTCTGCTCCCCTTTGTCACTTAGTAAGCTGCGCTAGCATCATGCTAGTGCATTTATTCATGTTTCTGACGTTTTGTCCAAAGCATCTTCCAGGTACATGAACAATCAAGCGTAAATTCAAACATGACAACACGAATGTGAGATTTACAAGGAGTTCGACACATTCCTCTTAGTCATAGAACTCAGATCGCTCCATAAATTGTCCGACATAGACACGGTTAAAACTAACGCGCGTTCCACTACAGCGCGATGGTTTTAACCCTTTCTGTACCGGACAAATTATGCAGCAATACTCTTCTGTCTGAGTTCTAAATTATTGTTGAGGACAGTTCAGCAAACACTAGATATTGGTGGGTATACTCGATTCCCACTTAGATACGGAGTCTTTCCTCCTTTTTAAAGAAGCTCTCCAGTGATGTGTGTACTCACGCTGAATGACTCGCTGCTTGTGGAATCAATCACTATACAAGAAGAACAGGAAAATCTCTGTTCAATCAATGTTCTAAAAGCCAAACTCAGACTGGGGCGTATCAGTCGAGCTTTTTTGCATCCAACTTTTGCAGTTTCAAAGTTTAGAGCAAAACAAGTATCTTCTGCTCTGCAAATCTCCTGCACTAAGCGGAGCAGCGCCACCCAGAGAAGAGAAGATTATCGTATCGCGTGAGCAAGGACGACGATATATCGCAATATCGATATTGCGGCCCACCCCTAATGTCAAGTATATCTCAGACAGCCAACAAGAAGCCAGTTAAAATAGGAGGTGGCATCTGAGACCTTCCTTCCTTTTGAAGAGGGCTGAATTCACACTTAAATTATCTGATTAAATGAGCTCACCCATGCCCTTACCACACCTGTCCATCATAGGGTTCCTCAGTTTTTGAATGGAGCGTTGAACTGGAGCACTGTGGAACTGTTGAATGTGTACTCTCACCTTCCTCCTGTTCTCTTCTTCATCATCGGTACGCAGGCCGCTGCCGTCGTTTAGCAGTGGAGAGGTGAGAGGGGAAGGCTGCAGACCGTCTGGACTCGGACTTGTACCGTTCAGCTCATCACCTCGCCGATGACCATTTACGAGTGACACTGACAAATTCGCCACACCTAAGAAAGAGAAAAAGCAAAGAAAAACGAGAGAAAAAAACAAAAAGAGAAAGAAAGAAAGGAAAATAAACAGTGATGGAGAGGGATAAAGAGGAAAAGGGATAAAAGAGAGAGCTCCAGAGAAAAAGGCAGTGATAGAGAGAGAGAGAGAGAGAGAGAGAGAGAGAGAGAGAGAAAGCGCTAAGCACATGTCTTACACACTCCGCTCCAAATATCAAACCATTCACTCTACAATCATTCTACGCTACAACAAATCCTGATTAGTTCTTTTTATTCTGTCACTGACTCCTAACTATGCATACAGTAGTTCCTACATATCTGTCCGGAAACCATTATATGTTGTATGAGAAGTGTGCATGTGTGTTTGACAGTGTGATTATTTAAATGTGTAAGTACACACACTTACAGAAGCTACACTCCAATCTCTATCCCTAACACTCAGGAGAGTGAACTCAGTACTTGCCCAACAGCGCCTCCTGTGCTCCCTGTCTGCAGTGCAGCCATGTTAAACAAAACAGCCAAGAGAGCTGCCCAGGACAGCGTGCACACACACACATACACACACACACACACACACACTCTCTCTCTCTCAAACACTCAAACACACACATCACATTACACTACAATGGTGGGGAACTATGACAAGCACCAGACAGCTGACACATGCATCAATACAGCAATCTAAAATGTATGTGTACACTGAACGCATACACATACATTCACTAACACTGGACAACTCATGCAACCACAGCACAAACTAACACATGTCTGGGAAGGGAGGGGTCTACAGTCTAAAGTGATGATGAAATATAATCTTTAATAAAAGATTCTTGAGCCCAAATTCATAAAGGCCAACTTTATTTACACTAGTGCACAACCGTATACAGTGTTAAAGTGTTGAAACTGTTTTATAAAGAGAGTAGAGATAGCAAAAAATAAAAACAGAGTTTAAGTCAACAGCGAGGGCCAACAGAAAGACAATAGGTGGTGAATGAGTGAGTCTGTGAGTGAATTAGAAAGTGATAAAGAATGAATGAGAACGTGTGAATGTGTCCCAAACAAGCCACTTTATTAGGTACACCTACACTATATTCATTGTCCACTTTATCAACTCCACTTACCACATAGGTACTTTTGTAGATAACAATTACGGATTCCATCTGTTCCATTGCATCATTTATTAGACCATTTATCAATGTTCAGGACCCACAGGACCACCATTATATGGGTGGTGAATCATTCTTAGCTTAGTAAAACCATCATGGTAGTGGCATGTTATTGTGAGTGCACATACAGAGTCTCTCACAAAGCAGCAAAGCACAATTTTTTTTTTAACACAATGTCCACTCTATCTTGATTAATCTTGCAGACGTAAACATGAAGCCATTGGTCCATCTTGCAGATGTAATGTCACTGATGACCAGCTCTACATTAGTGGTCAGTTTTCTATTCCCAGGCCAGCGGTGAGACCCACACTAACAAGCCACTACCACGTACTTTGTGTGCTAAGAATAATCCACACATCAACTATACAGTGCTAACCTTGTGAACGTAACATACACTACATGTATAGTACATGCTGAACACATGGTACATCTATATGGTTAGTGAAGCTGTTCTGTATATACAAGATAGGTGTAACTAATGAAGTGTTGCTCATCAGTGTAAGTGTAAAAAGAGAGACAGACTATAATATGCCTGTGCCTACATGGTAAATGAACAAAACGATGCCCTCAAGCCATTTTACAGTTTACAGTGACTGTTGAGGAAAAAAAAAGCTCAGTGGGTAGAATAAAGTGTAGTAAGTGGGAGGGAAATAATGTCACAGTTTAAATGTCACTTTAACATACAATCATATGGGTAACAGTGGAAGCAGTGTCTGAAATGACTGTGGTCTTTCCTCAGCACATCCAAACCAGGAGAGAAGAGAGCAGTGAGAGGGAGAGCATGCAATACAAAGCCTTAGAAACCAGCATCAGAGTGTTACAAAGGCATACCCGTCAGTCATTCCTTCATTCATTTGGTCGTTCATTTCATTCATTCAGTCAGTCAGTCAACACCAACAGAAAAGAAAAGGGAAAAAAAACACAGAAAAAAACAACAACAGGAGCATTTATTGATCATAAATGACAGTGGATGGAAATGACAAGCTCAAGCAGCCTCAGCCTGTGCAGGAACACAACCAGAAACCAGAGGGAACAGAAAAAAGAAAAGAAATAGAAACCCAATATCGAAATAAAAGATACAGTACACACAATGTGCCAAGCTGGTTACTTTTAGTGAGTTGTGCATTTTTTTCCACTTTTTTTTTGCAGGGAGGTGTGTATAGGGGGAAACAGGAAACTGGAGTGTGACTGATTACAGTGGGAGCGAATAGGGTCACAGAGAGGGAGAGGCAGGTGGGAACACAGTCAAACACCAGTGTTAAGACAAGATGATAGTGTAATGTGCTCTCCTACTCTTCAGACTGGGCCACTGGGAGGGCAGGCGAGCTATGCTTACGACTCAATCAATGATACACATGAACTGAAACAAGCCCTGTTGCTAATAAATCCTGTCCCCGTCCTCAGTATCCTCAGCAACATTTGAGAGCCCAGGCCCCAGAACAGCAAAGCTCCAGATTAATTGCTACATCATACATAAGTCTAAATTATGACACCTGCACCGAACATTATACTGTAGATAGATATATTATGGGACTTTCTGCCAAATCCAATCATTATGACTCCGATAGATTACAAAGTCAGCCCTCCAACAAACGTAAAAGCAAGACAGAAGTACAAATAACCAATCAACATGCAAAATCAGTGATTAGCAAAAGTTTCTTCTTGTAAACAGGTCCGTACTGAATATCAATCAAGTTAAGCTGCTATACGAACAGACTAAAAAGATCTTTTACAAAACCCAACACCATGTAAACTTACACAGAAATGTCTGATTCTTCTTTACATTAACTATGGCAGTAAATCAGAAAGTAAGCAAAGAGACTACCTGATGCTTCGGTTAAAAATGTCACATTACAAATGGCAGTTCTACATTAATATGGTCCCTACAATCATTACAATATAAACATCTACAGCACAGTATAAACATTCTTTCAGTAAGCTAAACACAATCATGTTCATGCTTCTATAAAGTACTACAAACATTTAAAAAAACTAAGTGCAACAATCAAATATTTCAAATGTCATCGGCTAGAGACTCATAATTGTGATGTGCGTTACTTTCTTGATAATAAAAACGTGTCAGTACTTCTAGAGCTACTGAAAACACGTGAAGGCCTCTGGTGGACTTTACACACTCCCAGACCATTGCTCTTTAAAGCCCAACAGAAGCCTGTGCCAGCCCCTCTCTGCACTATAAACATGTGTGCTGCAGCAAGAGCACCTGGCTTCACTCAACACTCCAGCACAATGGACATTATTCTACAGTGTAGGGGTCCAGCAATGGACTTGGCACTATGTAAAATGAATCACTTTCTTCACATACAGAAAAAAGCGAGATATGTTTGCTACAATCACAGAATGATAAATGATAAAAAACTTTAAGAAGAGCTATATTTCTGTTAGAGATCGAGAGAGAGAAAGGTCATCGTTAGGGCTTCTTATACTTATGCACACACTCAAGCCTAGAATGTGAGGAGTGCCTTCTCCAGCCCAGGATGTGTGTATTCCTCTCAATCCTAAAGTCAATAAGAGCTGCTTTTCTTTTCTCTGAACTTCCCAACACCACAGGGCTCTACCTAAACCTCAAAGCTCTGACCTTAGCTAACAGCTGAACATTTGTGCTCCCTCCTCATCGCTGAAGTCCACACACCCTGCCTCACCATTCTCATCTTCATCCAGCTGCAAGCTGCCAAACGAGAACTTATTTCTGGGGAGGGGGGAAATAGGGGAAGAGCTACGCGCAGCAGGGTTTCCGAAGCCCAGCGATTGGCCGCAGGAGCCAGTGGATTCCACCTCTTCTGAGTCGCTGGTGTCCGTACCGCTGCTGGTGGAGCCATCGATCATGGGCACGCCACCGTGGCGCCGGTGCGATGAGCCAGACTTGGGTTTTGCCTGGCCAGGAGGAGAGAGGCCATTGGCCATCATACGGCGCTCGAGGGCAGCCATTCTCTCTGCCCGGGACAACACAGGCCGCGGCTGGCTTAGAATCAGCGGGTCCGTAACTGAGCGGTTCCCACGGCTACCTGTGTTCTGGCACTTGGCAGTGTTTAATGAGCGATTCATGATTGGAGAGCAGCTGCTAAAAAGCCCACCCCTCTCCTCCCGAGGAGCTGACCTCAGGCTAAAGCTCCGCCCACTGCTGGCTAAGCCATCCATATTGTCATGGTGTCCACGCTCGGTATCATGCTGCCCATGGCCATTGTATCGGGCATGGCTAAGGGAGCTTGTTCTGTGAAATGAGAAAAGGGCAGGGCTTGAAGTCAAGCTCCTGGTGCCTGGGAGGTGACGTGTGGGGATGGGGCTACGAGCAGCTAGCTCATCCAATAAAGTGCTGTGGAGTGGCCCTCGTGGAGCCACGCCTCCACAAAGTGACGACTCATAAACATCATAACTGTGATTATGAGAGGTGGGGCTAGAAGAATTGGCAGGGCTGGAATAGGAATGGTGTGAGGCTTGGGCACGAGTGACTTGGGATAAAGGTGGAGAGTCTTGGTGTCTAAGTTTGCTCTGGCTGCCTTCTCGCTCTCGTGGGCGGAGCATATTACCCGCTGGGCCCTTGTCGTGCGTGCGGGAGTGTGACCTGCTAATGCGACCTCTGACCTCCACCTCACTAAACTCTGCATCACTGCAATCGATGTAGGGGATGGAGGAGCTGCTGCCTTTGGCTGCACGGGATGCGAGACCTGCACTGTGGAGCTCTGCACCCGGCTGCCTGCCGCCTGTTGCCTGAAGCCGAGAGTCATCAGTTGCTGCTGACTGTCCATCACTTCGGCTGCTCTTCTGACCCGAAGGGGAGGGGCTTCCACACATCCGTAATGCTGCAGAGTCTTCAGAGCTTACCAGCGCAGACTCCTTCCAGCTTTGCCCCTCAGCCTGAGAGGCGGAGAGAGAAACAAATAATCAAATCTACACAGACAAATTATTTTGTAATACTGTGGCCTGGGAAAATATTGTGAGTGACTGTTTAGGTAAGTAAAAGCAAAAACAGTAAAGTGGAATGCAGAACAATATTAAAATTATACAATATGAACGGAATTAACTAATTTCATGAATGGGAAAAATGCCACAGTTTTGTGTGTGACAGAACACACTTACTTGTTTTGGCACTTGTGAGTGTAATGGAGAAGGCAGGGGAGAGAGACTGCTGCTGTACTGAACTCTACTGTGTTTTCTGCAGAGGAGGCAATATAGAGAAGAGACATACAGACAGAAAAAAGTACAGTAGATGTGAAAAACCAACATGACATTGTAAAAATAAAGCATGCACTTATAGCAGGCTGTGCTTTCTGTTTGGGTTTTTTTGTAACATGCTTATACCTGCAGAAAGGCAGCTTCTTAAACTCTGTGTCCTTCACATAATCCATCACTTGCTTCTGAGTCCGACCACTGAGAGACAGAGAGAACATTACACCAAAAACATTAAAACACTTTTCCATACAACACGATCTGGAAAAGATGCACCACCAGAAGACGCAAACAACTCCTACAACAGAAACACAGACAGCAAGAGAGAGAGAGCGCAAGAAAGCGAGAAAAATATAAAAACCTCAAAATATGAAGGACAAGCAAAGACACAAACCTGAACCTGAAGGATGAGCCACGGCTGAAGAGGACAGGTTTAGGTTTGGGTTTTGGTTCTTCAAAAAGTCTGAAGAATGCATGATACTCCACACAGATTTTCCAGAAAATCTTACAGCAGTCCCGACTTGCCATCACAAACTCCAGAGTGTCTTGATACGTGCTTTGCTGCAGGTGCAATAAAAAAAAGAAACAATATGAAGTCACTGTATTTTGTTATACTGACATCTGTTAAATTAGAATAGACAAAAATGAAATATGTATTTGGACAATGTTCTTTCAAAGGGCCCAAATCATGAAAAACCAAATACGGTCCAAAAATAACAGTAAATTAAAAAAACATCAATATATATCAATATACCTGTTTTGAAGTCTTAAGACTTTATAGTGAGATGAAAATCAGTGCATTTGCATAATCCACCTTAGGCAATTAGGCCACACCCATTCAAAATGATGTTATAAAGGACATTTCAGCAGTTCCAGTCCTTGACCAAATACACCTGATTGAATTTACTTGTTAATTGACAGGATTAGAGCGTGTGAGAGGGGAACTACCAAACTGTGCTGGACACCAGTTCTCTAGGCCTCTAGGACTGACATACCAGAATCCAGATACTCAGAAAATTCAGTGTGAAGAATCTCTTTGTAGACTATGCACCATGTATAAAAGTACACCTGAATTAGAAAGTAATGGCATTGAAAAAAAAATCTTATGCTGCCAAACATAAGAAGATTCTAAGATGTTCACACAGAATGTCTTACATTGAGGTCAGGTCTGAGTTTGATGAGGAACCGCTTCCTCTTGAAGCTCAGCTTGCGTACTTTAGACCAGTTAAAGGCATTGATCTTGGTGTGACCCTGGAGGAAATAAAATATTTAGTCTTAAACACAACAGCCTAATGTTGTTTACCTCATTTAAAAGCTGGTTGAAGTGATCACAATGCACCACAGTTGAGTGTGTATTTTGTGTGTTAGGATAGGTTTGCTTATCTACCTGAAAGACCAGCACTCCCGTGTGTGCAACAGCAAGGCTGAGTTTGGTCCCTTCTCTGTCTTTAGCTGGATGCAGTCTGATTCCATACATTTCCAGTCTCCGTGCCACCTCCAATAACTGGTAGTCCGATTCTGCTGGGGTTTGACCACTACAACACACCCCACACACACATATTAATAGCTAGTTTTTGAGCTAAGGAGTCAATTACGTTAGTATATGTTTATGCTTCAAAAATTGTCTGTCTGTTCTTTGCATCCAACAAGAGAATGGGACCACTGTAAGACCACTGCTGACATTATTTGGGTACTGGGCCATTCTCAACACAGCAGCGACATTTTTCCTGCTTTCAACACATGAACTATACGAACTGTTTAATTTCTGCCTAATATATTCCAAGACTTGACTGGTCATGTTGTAATAACATAATGCAATAATCAATATTATTCACTTCACCCATCAGTGGTCATTTTGTCATGGCTGATGCTGGAATGTGAGCTTGGTATTCACACTAGAAATGGAGGCACTTTTTCTCAACACAGGGGGTCCTCGACTTACAACGGGGTTCCATTCATCAGCGTATGTCATAAGTCGAATTTTGACGCAAGTTGAAACCCCATTACATATGCGCCTACGTGATTCAAATGGAGAACATACACAGTAATGACGTGAACAATTACTGACCTTTATTCCGGGGGTGTACATACAGGTCCTTCTCAAAAAATTAGCATATTGTGATAAAGTTCATTATTTTCTGCAATGTACTGATAAACAT
>JBBIGC010000002.1:15906374-15917546 GCA_037576955.1 Lepidarchus adonis
GAGAGAGAGAGAGAGAGAGAGAGAGAGAGAGAGAGAGAGAGAGAGAGAGAGAGAGAGAGAGAGAGACAGAGAGAAAAAGAGAGAGAGAGAGAGAGAGAGAGAGAGAGAGAGAGAGAGAGAGAGAGAGAGAGAGAACAATGGGAAATTGCTAGGCTCTTACGTCTGATCTGCTTCATGAGGGGTTTCAGTAGATCCAGCCAAACCTGTCACACAAAAAGAGCATTAATGAACCAAATGTTCATTCATTAAATGTTCAAAACCAACACTGTCCATATACACACATATGACAACATGGTTTGATTGTACTGGTCATATCATGCATGACTGAGAACTCAAACAATGATGAGCCTCACCATCATCTTACGTTGGTCCTGATATTCCAACCCAAAGTAGTCTCCTTCAATCAGGTTGAGGTGTGCACAGACCATCTCAAACAGAACCTTGCCTGATGCTCGTTGCTGCAAAGAGAACAGAGTAGTTGAACATTATTCTCTAGAAAAACTATGAAGATGATGAAACATGTGCACACACAGCACCAGAGCAGCTTTATAAACAACTGATGTCTGCATCACATTCATCATACACACACAGTTTTCAGTGGGAATTCGGATGCTGAACACACAGCCTAGCACAACCCAAGACACATCCAACCCCCTGCTGAGAACCCAGTCTAGAATATTCTAACAGAAGAAAGGGATGATTAGAAATATTTTAAGCAGTCAAGGCGCTTCCAGCCAGAGCTCTGGTGCATTTGAATGGTTGGGAACATTCCATTTAGCTCCATGGAGGATTCCATGGTTCCCTGTATGGCTCTAGCTCCATGCAGCCTGCATGCTCTTCCTGCTCTGGAGAGGCTGAATGGGTCTGACTGTGAGGGGGCAGAGCTCAGCACTGAGTGCCTACACACACAAGCAGTGAGCAGTTAAAGAACGAACACACACACCTCTGCCCTGCTCACGGTTATCCCACCCTTGTCTGCCTCTCTGTCATTCCCCTGTACACTGCTCTGTCACCCCCCTTTGTGTTGCCCTCTCTGTCATCCTCAGTCTTTGTTGCCCCCCATGTCCAGTCTCACACAAACACACTGATTAGTGAGAGAAAACAACATGACACACACAAACGCGCACACACACACACACACACACCCTCGCTGGTAGACTGTTTGCTGATGACTGATGTAAAATGAGACAACGTTTGAAGTGGAGGACACACAGTCTGACTATGTCTGATGCACACAAAACATGCACGAACGCGCACACAGACCCACGCAGCCTGTGCTGCCTGAAGCATCTGCAAGCTGGAGCATAAGAATGACTTCATTACAGTCACACATACACTTGTGTTCCATACAGCTGTTCTCATACAGCCGAGCTATTGCTGGAGAGGGGAAAGCCCAAAAGAATGGACAGCCAGTAGCCTGTTGCCAAAACCACCAGCCAGCCTTTGGAACTAAAAGCAGCATGAAGCCCTTCCTCCTTTCTATCGGTCTTTCAATTTCTGCTCTTTTTTCTCCTTTTCTCCATCTTTTCACCCTCATTTCCTCCCTCCTCTCTCTCTCTCTCACATAAGACACATGATTCCAAGCTTACATGCTGCCTACTCAATTACCAAAAGGTCACAAGCCAATAGAAAAGACCACTCACATGCTCACATCCATGCACACACACACAATTATTTTACTATTCAGCTGTTATTGCAATTAAAGGCCTATGCAGCCAGTAAGTATAAATAAAAAAAATGTTTTACTTAATTCCTTGTTGAGGCTTATACAGAGATCAATTACTGATTATATTCCTTCACTAAGAAAGTCAAAATTATGATACAGCTAAATAAGAATAAGAAAATTGAGAATCACATTTGACATTATTTAGCAAACATCCAAAACAGTAAAAAAAAAAGTTACACTACTCTGCAGTATTCTCAGTATTTCAGTTTCCATGCAGAGTTTGAAATGGATAGAGTACTGGCAATATTTCCATTTGCCTGGATGAGGAATTCCAGTTGTTCACTTAATTATTTTTATGTATGAAAAATGCTTTTAAAAAGATTGTTATGATTATTATGTGCATGTACTATTATAGGCATGGGCATAGAAATAAGACACTATCAGATACTGTCGGTATATCAGCAGATCACAGACAATATGTACATGTTTCTATTCATCAGCAGATATACTGTACTGTGCATGTTCAGCAGCATAAATGTTTGTGAAATTTGTATTCTGCGATATTCCCCTCAGTTGTGTGTATAGTAATATAGAAAAGATGCCTGACAGACAGACAGAGCCTGAGGTCAGCAGAAGGTTTGCACAGAGTGGACTGATTCTGTGAGACAAGGCTGAAGAGACATGTCCACTTTAAGCAAGAGAGTTCCCCAGGCAAAAAGGATGTAGTGACCGGCCAGGGATAGGGAGAGGGAATGTAGTGTGTATGTGTGGTTTACAGCAGCGAGTGTGTAGGGTGCAGGGAAGATAGACACAGGCTGAGCAGGTCAGTCTGTCACAAGGATTTTGTGTCAGGATGACGGAATGTGCTTACTGTAGTCACATTTACCTTTAGAGGCATGTCTGGCCAGTCCACGCACAGTCCACTGCACTTATTATGACAACCATCTTGACACACAGCCCCAGGGTTTAATCAAATAACCACAGCAAGACACCGTCCAAATTATACATATGAAAATATGCAGAGAGTGAGAGAAACGGACAAAGAGACTGAGTGAACAAAGAGAGCAGTTTCTAATAGACTGTTTAAATACACGTGACCAGATGTGTGTTAAGATATTTAAATAGGCATCCAGCTTACAATCAAAGAAATCATGTGATGCATTTATTTGAAGCTTGTTAAATTTTATGGATTAAAAAGTGTAACAATAAAATTAGCTTCTATTATTAATTAGAATACTTAACAGATTTATGAATTTCAGGCAAATAGAAATTCTCATTAAATTTATCAGTTACAATCAGCTATACACTTCCTGACACTTTAAACAGTTCCTTTGTTCATCTTTGTGCATTCAGTACATATACATATATATTTAAGTGGGATGTAGTAACACTTAAAATCTGCACAGTATATATATATATATATATATATATATATATATATATAGCTCCAAAAACAGCTACATTTGAATTCATTGTTTGTGAGGTCACAAAAATGAATACGTTTAATTTATAAGACTTGTTTCAGTCCAGACACTGGGCAATCATGAAAGATAACGAGCCTTTAGAATTAATAAAATGCACACTACAATTAAGTTTGAGATTTTAATTATACACTTCGAATATATTCTCTTTTTTTCCTGAAAAATATAGACTCACAACACATAAAAGAGAAAAATCCAACCTTTAATTAAAGTACATTCATAAATTGGGGAAAATCCTACATTAACATTTTTTACATGAATGTTTGCTACAATTATTGGCACTCTTAACAATTCCTACTGCTATAAAATAAATGTAACTGAAGCCATTTTGCTGGAGTAAATATGAACTTTTAATTAGTAATTAATGACTTCGACTTTCTCTGGGGTATAAATATGATGTGACACAGAGACCTATTGCTCATAGCCACTCTAACATGAGGAAGAGAACATGCCATTAAAGAAAGGCAGATGTGTGTTAACCTTTATAAGTCAGATAATGTCTACAAGAAAATAGCTACTCACATAAACATATCTGTATCTACTGTCACATGAATAATAAAGAATTATTATAATAACAATTAAAAACAACTGGAAAAAGGTACAAACGAGGTATGACGAGGACCCAAGATTTCCTTGCCACCACGCACATTGAGAAGAATAAGAGAAGTAAACAATTCTCCAAAGCTCACAGTAAGACAACTGCACCAAATAGTGTTATCTTGGAGTCACACAGTCTCCATGACAACCATAAGACACTATCTTCATGCCAAAAAGCTATCTGGGAGACGTGCTACAATCACAAACATCTAAAATTTGTGGTAGTGGGACTTCAACTGGGACTATGTGCTTTTTTCAGATGAGACTAAAGCTTTTTGGCAACAAACATTTTAAGTGGGTCTGCAATAAACCCAAGGACGAGTATGTGAAAAAGGACCTCATGCTCACTGTAAAGTATGGTGGAAGATCTGATGCTATGGGGCTTGTTTCTTTTCCATAGGCCCTAGGAACCTTTTCAGGGTGCATGGAATCCTGAACTCCTTGAAATACCAGGGACAATTTGAGTGTGTGATATTTTTTTCCCCAAAATAATAAATGTACTTTAATAAAAGGCTTAATTGTTCTTTTTTTGGGTTGTGAATGTACATTTTTCTGGAGAAAAAAAACCATTATTAGAAGCCTAAGAAGACATGTTAACCAGAGGGACCAACATTTTTGAAGGGCACTGTACATTGTGGTCCAGATGTCAGTGGCTAGCTGAATGTTGTTGTATATGTTTCACAGCTGTGAACACATGCTGGACACAGGCTCAACATCACTGCCCCACCAGTGAACCAGGGGACAGCAGCTGAGACATTAGTCATTCATGGTGTAAAGCCAGGGGTTACATTACACGATTACCCCGATTTCACCCCCATCTCTCATTTAGGCTGGCTTTAGTCTGCAGATTTTGAGGCAGTTAAGAGTTGGGGTGACTGTTGGGGCATGACTCTGGATTGTAATCAGGTAGTGTACACTGATCAATGAATCAAGATGAATGGCCTGGAAATTGGATATAAACGTGCCAAGTGTTCAGGCCAAGACAGATAAAGGACAGAAGGAAGTTCATTAACAATTTATGATCTGCTGTTGTGTGGATAAATGAAGTGTGCATGAATAAATACGCATACTAATCAGCCACAACATTAAAACCACTGACAAATGAAATGAGTATTGTAACATTATTTCATTACAGTGGTCATGGGGGGGGGATACATTGTCAGTGAGCGGTCAGTTCTTGAATATGAAGTGATGGAAGCAGGAAGGATGGGTGTGAATGGGTGTGAGTGTGAAAACCTGATTGACTTTAACAAGAATCTGACTGTGAAGGCTAGAGGACTGGGTCAGGGCATGTCCAAAACTGCAGGTCTTGTGGTTTGCTCCTGGTATGCAGTAGATACCTACCAAATTGGTCCAAGAAAAGACCACCAGTAAAATGGTGTCAGGGCCATGGGCTACTGAGGCTCATTGATGGGTGTGAGGAGTAAAGACTAACCTGTCTGGTCTGCCCCGACAGCAAAGCTACCATAGCTCACAAAAAGTGAATGCTGCCTCTGATAGAAAGGTAGCAGAACACACAATGTACCACATTCAGAGCTGTTTGGACGACATGAAAAGGACCAACACAATAGTAGGCAGGTGGTGGATCTCTGTATAATTCATATTAGTCATGTACTTCAGTTTTTCAAATGTGGTTTAGTGTTTGAGTTATTAATTAAGGATACTGTTGCATTCACAATGAAGATATTAAGCTCTTCAGTTTTGTTTTGTTATTCATTATTAATTTCATTTTCAAAACAAATGTTATGATGCATTTTGACAATGCATCTTACAGACGCATTGTGTTGCTGACAATGCCGAGCACTAATTTCAGCATTAAAACAATTCTGTATACTGTATCTGAGGAACACTGCACCTACAGCTTAACTCTAACTTTAACCCCAGTTACCAAAAACCAATCCTTCTACTGTTTTTACTCTACACAGAAATATATAAATAAAATGTGCTTAAAACAGAATGGACGTATTGTGAGGATCAGTAAAATGTCCCCACTTCTACAGATATTCTAGTATTCCCATAAATACTGGGCATTGGGTCCCCACAAATAGAGGCCACTGTCTTGTGACAGTAAAGTCTTTATTTCCACTGAGACTCGCTCAGTTTCTGTCAGTACGTAAACTCAATGAAATAGCACTGCAGGAGAAAATCCAATATGAAATGACCCCGCATTCCCACTACCACCCACTCACAACCCTAGCTGCATCAAACATAGCACGGCACCACACACACACACCACACATACACACAAACAATCACTGGCAGCAACAAATTGAAAGATGGTTGTGCAGCTGTGAAGGCTGGTCACCACAGCTGTCAGAGATTCTATGTCCATCACAGCAATCTTTCCCTCACGGCAAGAAAAAGAGTGAGTAACAGGGAGAAATAGAGACAAAGAAAATAAAAAAAATGAAGAGTGGATATTAAAATGGTTCTGCTTTCCATTTTACTTAAAGTTAAAAGAGCTGCAGAGAAAAACTGAGAAGGAATTTGCAAGCTGTTATTTTCCTGCCACAGAGCAGCAACGGCCGAGCCAACAGCACAGCTTTATACTCACTCATGCTGACGTTTTCTTTTCCTACACTTTCCTCCTCTCTTTTTTCTCCTTTTAAAACACTGCTGCTGTTCCTTCATCTTACAGAGAAATGCAGTACTGAATATTTAAAACTTCTTCTAAGGATTACATGAGAAATAACTCCTGCTTCATCAAGACTTGTCTAAAGATTTGCCTTCAACTTGCACAAACAAGCTATACAGTTTGCATTTGCCAAACAAAACCACGTTAGATCAAACAGAGGCTCATTTTTGAGCTACTGCAGAGCGTTACTTACTCATCTCACTTTCATCTGATAAAGAAAAATGGCAGAAACCGCACTAAACTAATATTACACGCTTTCTATCTCTCTGTCATTGTGTCTGTGTCTCTTTCAGATTAGTTTTTTTCTGATGGAAGATTAGGTTTCAATTATACTGGAATATAGAAATTGTACATTTTTATAGGCAGAATGGAGGCTGCACTGCATACACAAAATCACTGAAAGAAATAGGTGGCTTCAGTACAGATGACAGCATGTTTCCCTAAATACACTTCACATTCAGTACCTAATAAGATAAACCCAGTGGGGGTTTCAGCAGTGCTGAGGCTAAAGCCCATCAATAATATTTACAGATTTGTTCAGACTGAAGACCACAGTTAAAACTAATGAAGTGCATCCATATCTCCTGTAAACCAGAAAACCATCTGTTCAGCACACACACTCTGAGGCATTAACAATAGTCCAGTAAGCAGGAGTTATCATGTGCCTGAATAAGCTTTAACTACAGTGACACCACTGTACTAGACAGAGGTCACGGTTACTGTCACTGCCCAACACACACACTCCTTCTAAAAGGAACAAATAACCACCATAGGTACTCGCTGTGTTTACATAAGCCAGCACATGGAGAAACAGCTGGCTGTGTCCATTATAACGTTTATTCGACCTGATCAAAAACCATATGCACACTTTGCTACAGCACAGTGCTCACTAGCAAACTGCCCAGTGCAGCACCCAGCAACTTCTGAGCGCAGCCTTTGTGCATGAAAATTCAGCAGCAAATGTATAAACAAATTTTCAGTAAAGCTGGGAAATTTTCCAAAACGCAATAACAAAAACTGATTATTCATGTAAACATTTATTAACTGACAAACACAAAGATTTAACAGTTTTACTGACCAACATGACTACATTTTGTAAATATAAAAAGATTTTGAATTTGATGGCTAAAACAGACTCTAAAGTTGGAGCATATTTACCATTGTATCACATCAAATTCCCTATAAATAACACCTTTTAGTCATTTTGGAACTGAGGATACTAACTGTAGTAGTTACACAATTTAAGTTTTTGTCCATCTTTGCTTAATACTAGACTTCAGCTGCTCTACAGTCTAGGGTTGCTATTGTCTGATCCTTCCCTTCATGATGCAACATACATTTTAAAGAAGATATAGATCTGGCAGCAGGTCAGCGAAGCACACACTCTGTCTATGAAGCCAAGCTGAGCCCATGCACAATGTGGTCTAGCGTTGTCTTGCTGAAATCTGCATGGACATACCAGATTTTTTATGTTATTATCGCTGTTGATTTTAACTGGATTTTGTAGAATATGATTTATATCATCTGCAGTTAAATAGGAAATTTTAATTATTATTACTATACAAATATAGCACAATACAGTACAATATTAGAATAATAGGTAATAATTAAACACATAGTGGAGAACACCACCACATCACAAAAGAAAGACTGATCACCATCCAAACATTTGCTGCTACACCAGCAAGAGTCCTTTTGACTTGCAAATAGAGCTTGGCAAAACAGAAAAAAATCACACTAATTGAAATCAATATATATCACCATATAAACCAAATCACTAATTCTGTCAAGTTTAAAAGTTTTTCACTCCTAAGATGTGAAATGTATAATTAAGTTAATTCTGGTGTAAATAATTTTTGTCAGAATATGTAAATATAACTATTTCAGAAAAATAGATATAAATACAATACATCAAAATGTTAAAAGTGTTATAGGTCTGAAATAAATGTTTAGAGTCAGGGAATGTTTTACAGTTTAAAGGATGATACTGCTTCAGATGCTAAAACGATTAATTGTTTGTGTGAACAAGCTTTAGTTTGCAGTGCATGCTACTCTGCTTCTGACTGTAAACAGCCAAATCCATTTTTATTTTTCTGAATTCTGTGTTTTTCATTATAATAATTTGTATTCACCTAAAAAGTGTCTAATGGAGTGGATGTTTCCCCATAGATAGCAGAAGATAGCAATAGGCGGGGGAAAAAAATCTTACATTTAATGACTGTTATTGAACTTCAACAACTGACGCCGTTTCAGCTGATTTGCTTGCATGACCAAGACTTTGCTGGCTTGAGTTGCTTGCATTAGTTTGCTTCATGTCTCTGTTTCTGATATGATTCTTTGACTAAGTGGTCGTCAAATATGTCCTCGTGAGTCCAGTGTAACGTGTGCAGGCAAAACGTACCAAAAAAAGAAGAAGAAGAAGAAGAAGTTGTTCTCCCGATTCATGAAAATTGTTTAGGTATTGTTCTGCTGCAAACTTAGCAATAAGCATTAAATTCCATAACTTTTGAGCACTTCGGTGTTTCAGCAAGCCTATTCGCAATAGCTGACCACTTTCCGGTGTCTGTGCGTTTGTTTGTTTGTATGGAAAGTGGAGTCTAATCTCAACAGCCAACATGTACAGGGGGGTGCAGCGGCCAAAATTCATTAGAAACCATTGTTCACACACTGATTTCTGCTAATCTTACAACATTGTGTTTTACAACGGATTCCATTTTATTTGTTGAATTCCATGATTCCAGCCATGTTTTCTACATCATGGAAATCATTGGGCCACACTGCTGAATCCCTCTAACATTTTTTTTTGTCCATGTTTTTTTTTTTTTTCATCATTTTATCACCCAGCTGTACTTGTAAATAAAACTGTTTATTAACTTATTGGTTCATTTACCAAGCCAAATTTAAAACTATCATAATGTTTTATTGTAATGTATTGGTGTTTGCTCGTCTCTAATATGTCCTCTGAGTTTCTACATACACCAGTGGTTGCGTAAAAAATATGAATTAATAAAGTTTCAACTCCCCTATCCACCGAACATCAAGTGAAAACTCAACATATAAACAGAAATTGCAATATGGCTTCTGACTCAAATCGACAGCGACCATATAAATGGCAATTTAGGACTAAGCCCTCCCTTTTAACAATGAACAAGGGCATCAAACTTTTCCACATGTTTGGCCACATGATAGTGTTAACAAAGCTGATTTAGACTCATGTGTAGTAAAGTACAACAGCACCACTATCAGGCCATAAGAAAGCAGAGAACTTGGGAACTTGCTGAGATAGGACAAAATTAGAAAAACTTAATCTGTAGCTTCACCCAGTCTATTAGTGATTCTGATATCGGTCACTTGCAATGTGATGAACTGTGTATTGAAAACTTTATGACAACAGTCATTCATTATTTAAAACAAAACAAGGTTTTTCTGCAAGATGTCTTTACCATACTTTTTCTTGCTAGCAATGCTTACTAGCTACATTACTAGCTTGAGGAAAAGCTGCTGGGACAGCTGCACTGCTGAGAGTCATGTAAGCTGTTGAACATTGGGCCTCCCTGTGCTTTTAGGTGTTCTCTGCTTTCACAGAACCCCCTTATAGCACATATAATGTTAACTAGCCATGACACAGGGTTTTGGCTGACCAGAGGGTACATTTTTTTTCATCTACGGCTCAGGCATATATGTAGGTCAGAAACTTGCATTGTAATTCTGTCTGGTAGAGCTCAATCATGTACAACATGGACAGCAAAGGTCAAAGAACTGTAAAATGTTTTCAATCAGCTTATGTGTTGTAGTGATAAAAGCTTGTAATGGAAGTAGGCCAATTTCAGCAACCCTACCCCCCATGGAGAATCACCTAATTTATTTTATCTGCCAACGTAGACTTTAGCTTGCATTTGGTTAGTAGTGCAGTCCTTGTTGCTTCCTCTGCCCTTAAGATAGCATGTAATAAGTAAATTATGTAACCCCCACCTTGAAATGTGTTGCTGAAGTTTCTGGTTTCTATATATGGATAAAACTTTAAAGAACATTGTTTTGAAATAAATGCATAAACACACAACTTTCTGCAATACATTATATCCCTGTTGATACTCTCAATCACTCAACTGATTGGCATATAATCAAGACTCTTTTTATGGCTACCAAACTAAATGCATCATATTGTACATCTTGTAGGACAACTGCTTTAATAAAATCTATGTGAGGTTTAAACTGCAGGCAAATGCAAGTCAGGTTTTTGGAGCACCACATAGCATGAAACAGGACTGTAACATTGACTCAATTAGTTTGCTAACCTAAAGGACACCTAACTTGAAAACTGGGTCAGGAGACAAATCCAATCAAAATGGAAGTTATATTTATATGCAGAAGAAATATGAACATGCTGCACAACCTGCATAAAATGGGCACTTGTGCAAGAACAGTGAAAAAATTCATGGCAATACATAGGATTTCACTCCATACCTGTTATATCCGACTTAAATGTCTGCTGAGCACCTGCATTTCAAGCATACTGACTGTTGACATTCACAAGAGATCAAGACAAAATCCATCATCTGCTGTTGTACCGGTATTACGGAGCAACACCATTAGATATGTCCTAATATCTCTTATTCAGGAGATTTACCATAATACCCAGAGTGATCGCTGGGCTTAAACAATCATTTGGAATAAAAAGGTCACAAGCCAAGCATGTCTTTCTAGCAAAGAGAGAAACATGTGCACGCACACACACAATATATATACATATATATATATATATACACACACACACACTCACGCACACACATACA
>JBBIGC010000002.1:15925217-15951036 GCA_037576955.1 Lepidarchus adonis
GAGAGAGAGAGAGAGAGAGAGAGAGAGAGAGAGAGAGAGAGAGAGAGAGAGAGAGAGAGAGAGAGAGAGAGAGACACCTAGGGGCTGTTGAAGCTGCCACAAAGGTTACCAGACACTGCAGACATACAGGTTTTCTCACACACTCAAGTATCTTGGCTGTGTATAACAGATGAAAGGGCTGTCTGTGAATGAGAGTCACATCATATTTGCTCTTTTTATTGGTATGAAAACCAGGACATTTCAGTGCAGAACCTCACTCACATCAGTAAAACCTATGCATGAAGTCCAGCAGCAGATACATACACATTAACCTGCAGAATTGTAACCTCAGCCTTGGGACAGGCTCCAGCACCATATTATATATATATATTAAAATATTAAATATACATTAAATATACATTAAAAATACATATGATTTATGATATAGTTATTGTATAACTATTTAACTATGATTATTTTTCAGATATCTCCTCTTATGAGCAACGTGAAAGCTTGGAATTATTTGTGCTACAAGTGTGAAATATTTTTTTCAAATTAGACCATGCTTTTGTTGCAGTCAGCTCCATCTGCAACATGTAAGTGTTAAAGCGACACTGCACTACCGTTGATATCCAGCAGTGCTTTGACTGAAGTCTGCAAATGATGCTCCTTGTTCTGCAGAGCCAGTGTGCTCTGATAATCATTACTGCAGTAGAGGCCTTTTCTGTCCAGTTATCACTAGGTCCAACAATCACCACTAAACAGAAATATTAGATTATATAAGTTTATTAATCAGTTATTAATATCCAGCTCATTGTTCATTAAGCACTGTGGATTATCCAGTAACTACCATGACAGTGCTATGTAAGCTCTGTGGCTATAAGAGTAAGGAAAGCTGACAGGTCCTTACAGTTTATTGGATTAACTGATAGCTGTGATAAAGAACTGAGCATTGGATGGAAGACATTTTCAAAGCACCACAGGCTTTCTGCACACGAGGCATGATACTGGATTTCTACACCACAAAGGGAGAGAAACAGAGAGAAAGAGAAAGAGAGTTGTGGCGGCTCTGGTAATGCCCAGATGCCTGTCATTACTACCACTGTACACACTGGTGTTCTGTCATCTGACAAAAGGAGCAGACAATGGAGAACAAAAGAGAGGAAGAGGAGTGTAATCATCTCTAAAAAAGACAGAGAATCACCATCTGGTCTAACACTGATAAGAAACAACCACACACACACACACACACACACACACACACACATACACACTCACACATACACACTCACACAGCTATCGGCAATATCATTCATTCACTTACGACAATACACAAGAATAGCCATAAGAGTCAGGAGAAACATCAAAAAGAGGTCCCAATGCATCCAAAAGTATCCAGACACTCCAGTAAATGAACAAATTAGGGAATTCGGTTTCTTTAATGGGCACTCACTGCTGATACAAACTCACGTCAGACTCATATCTTGTGAAATGCTCGTGTAAAATCATCGCCAATAAAGAAGGGAGCAGATTCTCACATTATTGTGGTCATTTCATTCATCACATCTACAGTTTGACCTGCTCCTCACCCATTTAATCCAACCATTAATTCCCTACTATTTCTGAGATGGGTTGAGGTGGCATTTGCGATGTTAGTCATCCAACGAATCATCTAATCATCAAACCAAACGTTCAACATCACCTAACACTCTGCTGGATGAATGTTGATCGATGAATGAATAAGTCATGAATAAGTAACAAGAAATTGTTAAGTAACAATAAAAATGTACAAAACATAAACACACCCACACACACAGACCATGTCACAAGTAACTGGTTGGCAAAATGCAGCACATGCTCAGGAAATCCCCTGAGCTCCATGCTGTGCTCCAATAGCAGGAGAATGTGACATGATGATGTGCAGAGCCAATATGAATAGCAGAGCTAATACATTGCGAGTCTTGGCTTTGTCTGCTGTGGTATTTACGTGAAACACTGATGTAGATATATTATTTACCAGCATTGTTTAACACTCAGCATTTTGGATTTAAATAGAGGCTGAACTTGCTGATTGGTGTATGAAGCACCTCTCTCTGATTGGATGATGCATTGCTGGATGTTGTCGTGGTGGCATGTGGCCACATATGCCCCCAACTCGCCATCTCCAGCCAATGAAACCTCTGCAAATTAGAGTGTGAAATTGGCAGCTCGTGTGGTGCTATGTGGTTGCCATGACACTTCATCATTAAAGAAATGCTCCTGCAATTTTCAGTGAACTCTGTTCTACATCAGTATTGGTAGTCCATTATTACAAAGAACAATGCTGACTTGTTTCCGTGGACAGCTCATGGCTCAAAACACATTTGGACACCAGTGGGCAGTAGCTTCAACAACTGTTATTGCCTTGTCTATTATTGTCTGGTGCAGTCAACATGTTCAATTAGAAATTGTGATTTAGTCCAAACCAGGATAAAATACACATCTGGCCTGCTTCTAAACTGTAATTTATTTGGCAACATAACAGCAATGAGACTTATTATTATCTTACTATTCTCTTATTATCTCTTATAATACAGAGCTAAGACCTCTAAGACCCATCCTCGTTCCAGAATATCTCCAGATCCTCAAGGGTCCTAGGTCTTTTCTCCTGGACTCAACACATTCTCATTTTAATGGGGTTTTGGTCAAACCAAGATGATCATGTCAAAAGCTTTGCTGATGCATTTTTTGTGGATATAGCATATGTTCTAAAATGCTACCATCTGCAAATCTCCAAAAATAAACTGCCTCTCTAACCATCCTCCTCTCTGAGCGTGGGTTGGGGTAAAATAAACATGCATTCTCTTCCAGGCAGCTTCACAACAGCTCCAGTTGGTTTTAACTTGGATATGGGCAACTTGGCCTTTAGATCTTCTCATATTTATAGCCCAGTTTAATATGAAGCCTTGGATGACTGCTTAAGATTTCCTGATCGGTTCAGTTGTTTTAGTTTCATTTTGTTCATAAGAATGTGTGGGTGCCAAAAACTTTAACACATTATTTTTTAAACTTATTTATATTCTTTAGATAAATTCTACTTCCATTAAATGTATTTACTGTTTAAATGTTGTTCTGACTGAGATATGGAAGCAAAAACGACCAAATCCTACAAACAAACAAGGATATTGAAGGCTTCTCTTGGAAAGCAACAGTTTTGAAGATACTAGTTTTTGTTCTGACAGTGGTGATACGCAGCAAAATGCTGGAGTATTCCTTTAAGCCTTCTCACTAGTCCTCTCACATCACGGCTGTGTTTAAAATCTTTCTTCTTTTCTTTCTCTTGTCTCCTCTTCCGCTGGCCTTTTCTTGCATTTCCCCTACTGTCTTCCGCCTCCTCCTCCATTCTCTGGAGCTCCTCTCTCTTTATCTCTGCGAGACCCCTCCCCTTCTCACTCTCCCTTTCCCTCTGCAGAGTTGCTGAGAGGCTCATGGTGCTGCTGTCTCTGATCTCCAGCACAGATTGATTCTACAGGGAGTGTACAGTATGGAAAGTGCAGACATACAAATCTTATAATATTCTGACACGTGTAGCTGTGTAGTATTAATATCTGATAAAGGACTTTACTTCTGACTCATATACACTCAGAGAACTCTGTCTCTACACATTTACACATGCACAAAGGCAGAGATTTCAACTCAAGTTTAATACTCGTTAAACTCTCTCTCGTAACCTCCTCGCCTTTCTCCACCCCATCAGCCCTCCAGCTTACACACATGAGCCAAAGGTAGCTTTTGCATATGAAACTCACACACACATATACACACACACATGTACATACACAGGTAAACTGTGACTCAGCTCATTACCAAAACATGAGTGTAGACTCCAGACTGCAGGTTCTCCTGAGATTTCTTTGAGCATCTCCCCTCTGCCCACACATCACACCACATCACACTGCCTTATGTAAGGCTTTCTTTGAAAGCAGCTCTGTGTGTGCAGGAGGCTGACAGGAGGGAGAGAGACACTGAGTGGGAATAGACAACCATAACTCACATAACCCACTCTCCCTGTATAGCATTAGAAAAACTGTGGGGGATGGTATTTCATAACAACGCGTGGGACGCAAGGACAATTTAATCAGCAATCTTTAAAACAGTATCCAATGATCCTTATTCTTGTGTCCTGAATTCTGCATCGTTTTCAGGATTCACATATGAAGAACGTGTACAGACACAGATTCACCTTTTTTCTTTCTGGTTGATCACTCAGACTGGGCTGTCCTGCACCACATGCTTTTCCCAGCTCAGAAAACTAAAGTGCTTTTCCTGTCTGAGGTCTTGCTCCTTCACTGCACTGCACTGCACTGCAAACACACACACACACACACACACACACACACACACACACACACACACACACACACACACACACACAGGAGAGAGAAAACTGAGCACTCTGCATCTATTCTCTCCAGCAACCACCAGTGTGAAAACATTGGCCCATGTTAACCTTTTCCTGCACCTATGTGACATGATTGCTTTAACATGTGTATCGAAGCAAGAGCTTCACAGCACACATCAAATAATAGCTTTCTGTACTTCTGCTCTGCTGGAAATGATCCACCACCCAAACTATACCTGCTTACTGCTGGTTCTGGACCCCTGACCATTGTTATGTTTCATAAAGAGGCCAATAAATGATACAGTGAACAGATATGAGTCTAGTCTGCGATTAGAAAATACCTTGGTCACCAATATGGTAAGTGGAGCTGATAAAATAAAACTGCAGGGTAGGTGTACTTAATAAAATGGCTCATCAGGATATATACAGTACATGTATGATAAGATGTGTATATATATATTGTATATACCTAGTCATAGAATTTTCCTAATTTTTACAATTATGTTGTTTAGAGTAATTGTGCAGAGACCATAATGTATGAAACATTTTAAACCCTTTTGTTACAAGTCCTCCTACCCCCAAAATGAGAATAAAACATTTTTAAAGTCAACTTAAATAAAAAGTGACATGTTTACATTAATTAACTTCTGTCTGATTCTACTGAATCTAAATCATCATATTATTCAAAGCACGTCAACGTATGATTATTGATTACATCACATTTTTGATTACATGCGACTCAGAATAAAGCTATGGGTTGTAAACTACTTTTTTGTGTGTGTTTTACTGTTTTGGACTTCCAAGACCTTTGTGCCCAGACCTTGACTTGACTATACTGTAGCTTTTAGGTATTTCTAGTTCTACTGGCCGAGAACACAAGATTCCTTAGTTTTTTCCTTGGTTAAATCAATAGTATGAAAAGAAAGAAAGAAAGAACTGAAACCACTGGTGTGCTGAGATGCTGGATATGACTGGCCTGCCTGAGGCAAGTAACTGTAGCTCATATAACCAGAAAAATAACCAGAGCTGTGAAGAAAACCTTAAAATATCCACCACTGAATTCAGGAACAACATTTAGAGAGCAGGAACCGCTGACTGTATGAGAAGAAATGGTGACGACATCATTAACATCAAACTTGAAAGACCAGATTAAGAGCTGGTGAGATGAAAAGACGTCAGAAAGGAGTCTGACAACAGAACAACAGAGTTCTGTTTGTTTTTTATGGTTAAATGAGATAATGATGATCCTTTTGTGGGGATAGTTGAAAAATCTGAATTATCCAAAGCATACAAGCTAGTCTATGAGCTTGGTAGAACAACTGTGTACTGAAGACTTCTGAACTTGCTTACTCATCTTCGCTGATGATGCAACTAAAGGCAGCATAAAGATATTCATTTTCAGAGTGTACAAAAAGGTGTACATCTTGACTGCTCTTTTCACTTCAAGAAAATAAATCTGAAATCAGAAATAAATACTGCAAAAGGGTGCAGCAAATACATGATGATATATCCCAAAAGAAAACAAAAGTCATTTTGTGGACAGTGTTCGTCACTTTACTGCATGTTTCAAGTACTTCAGATTTTGTTCTATTGTATGCTCACTATTTTTATTTTTATTATATATATATATATATATATATATATATACTGCCAACGTCGTCTATAAAGAAGTGCTGTAAGCCGTCCCCCATCAGGAGCCTCACCATACCTGCTTTGTTCCTTTACCTACAAATCCTGCTATGTTTCCATGAATTCCAAGTTCGAAATTTCCCCCTTCTCTAACTACTAACTATCCTTTCCGAGCAACGCCGGGTACCCTGCTAGTGATCTTATAAAGTTGGGGACAAAGGTACTGCAAGTCCAAATAGACCATATGTGCTAAAATGTCCAGAAGAAAATTGCATTTGCTTTGTTTTCCAGAAGAATTATGCGCATGAGAAAGATAATTCTTGACTGTCCCAGTACATACATATACCCATAAACTCCATAACCAAAATAATCACCAGATCTGTGTGGCATACACTGATATTGTATATTTGTTTGCTAATCAATGAGACCATGTTCAAACTAAACAAAATCACACCAGTGTGAATGCTCACACAGTTGTGAGGACAATCCACTGACTTCTGTTAAACTGTATCTGAGGATTACTACATCTGCACTTTAACCTACCCCTAACCTTGACCCGCTAGCCAAAGTAGTAACAAACAAAAAAACAAGCAAAAAACCCAGTATGTTTCCTATGAGGACTCCATTTGTACAAATTCTTTGGTATTTATACCCTTATGAAGACATTAGGTTCCCATAAAGAGACAAATACAAGGCCACATACTCACATAAAATGAAAAGAGAACCTAGCACCTAGATCCCACCAGAATTCAGTTTCATCACAGCAAACTTGCCAACATGCACACACACACTAATACACACAGTAATATGGTGGGCAGAGAAGCCTAAACCCCTTCTCTAGTGAAAGAATATAATGACACATTTAAAAGTGAAAATACAAAACAACTTGAGTTTACATAAAAACAGTTGGGTGAAAAATTACTACGTTAACTACTAAAATGATATACTAAAAAAAAAGGAGAAATCACAAAGCTACACAGACACGGTCATTTGAAGTAATTAGATGCTGTAAAGTCCTACAAGCAGCCAAGCCCCCAAACCACAAAGACCCCAATGAGTGTGTCTCCTTCTGTGTATTTCTCTTTATAATATGGGTTCCAAAATAACACAAAACAAAAAACAAAACTCACAGCATCACAATTTTTTCATTTATAAATATGAAATTTCATTTCATATTTTAGCCTGGTAGAATTTATTTAATTGTACCTAGTGCTATTTAAGTTATAGAGAATAAAGTTGTTTAGACTATTGATTATTCCCTTTTCCAAACCAATTATCCATTTCAGCTTGTGGGGAAGCTGGAGCCGATCCCAGCTGACCTTGGGCACGAGGCAGGATTCACACTAGACTGGAGGCCAACCCATCACAGGGCAACAGAAAGACATACAACCTTTCTCACAGACACACACACACCTATGGGTAATGTAGAGCAGCCAGTCAATGTAAATCGCAGGGGTGTCCAAAGTTGGTCTTGGAGGGCCAGTGTCCAGCACAGTTTGGCAGCTGGCAAGTTGAACCAAATCACCAAACTGTACTGGACACCAAACCCTCCAGGACCAGAGCTGAACATTCCTGACCTAGAGAAAACCTACGCAAAAATGGGGAGAGCTTGCACATTCCACACAGAAAGGCACCTATGGCTGGGGATCTAACCCAAGACCACCTTAACCACTAACCTTAGCACTAACCACTGTGTCACCTCTTGTTTATGCTATTTCTCCATATTGGCTTTATGCAAGCCCCAGGTAATACAAGCAAATACTTTTTTGAGCGGCTCAATACATAATACACCCATTTCCTAGTATTTGTATCAGAAAGGCAATGTAAGATTAATATAACCTGGCCTGATTTCTGATGCAGGAGCTCACAGACACAGCAAATTTAGAAATAACTTATACCAGTAAAAATCACATTACCCCACCTCTCCATTAAATACTATCCTGTCCAGAAATGCAATACACAGTAATGTGATGAGAATCTGAGGAAGAATGTCACATAGGGCCTACAAATGTTCAGAACCTGTTGTCACATTGCACACACATTCAACACAAAAATATTTTTAGAAAACTCAGGAAAGCACAAACCTATAATTTTACTTGAGTATGTATTACTAAATATATGCACTAACTGCCCACCTGACACATTTATCATAATTATGCTAATAGGGTGGGTTTCACACTATTACGTGCCCTGTGCTCATACGGTTTTATTTCAGTATTCAAGCCAAAGTCGACCAAATGGGATACGACCGTGACACTTTCTGCACAATAGTTCGCCCTCCACTAGAATTGATGAAAAAATCTGTAAGGAGCAGGTGGATGACGTGTTGAACACACTTTATTGAGGTGCCAAATGAAAGTGCCACCATTCATTCAGGAAAGGGTAGAGAGTAAATGTTCACATAAAAAAATAGAAAATCAACAATGAATACACAGCACCTCGCTCCTCTTGTTGGACAGGAGTGATCATCATGTTTGGCTCAAACTTTTTCAAACCATCTTCGGTAATCTCAAATTGCTTCAGTCTGCTCGCCGGTTTCTGACCATGCATGCAGTCCACAGCCCCTCAGATAGGGGTGAAGTAGCAGGAGCGTAACCGACAGCGTCCATTAATGTATTTACAATACAGCCAACATCATCATTGTCATTTCAATCATTATCAGTGATTTCCTTCATTGTCAGATGGTTTTTCTCCCCATGCCCTAGTTGGTGAAACACTAAGAGGAGAGCAGAGTCTGATGGCACCATTTGAGAAAATGTAGAACCTAACTTTCAGAAACAAAAGGGTTTTTTTTGGAGATAAATTCAAATGCTATTAATGCAATAATGGAAACTACATTTCCACTTAAACTAAAGGAGTCCTGGGCATTCTGTGGTCCGAGTCCTGTGACATCTCCCAAAAAAGGAAACAACTAAGACAGCACCATCACACTGATGTTAAAAAAAATACAGAATCGCCTGCAGTCCCATTCATTAGAACAATCAGAGACTGAAGCAAAACAGAAAAAAGAGAAAACAGGAGGCCTTTTGAAGTTTTTTTTTTGGTAGTGTCAGTGGAGTGTGTGTCATCCTCTCTTTTTTCACTCTGATCAATCTTTCATTAAAGTTTAATGCTTGAGGTTGAGGAGGCTGATTTCATTGCTTTGTCTCAGACACACGGTCAAAAACACTCACCTCTTCAACCTGCCATCAAAAGTGGGTCATATCGACAAGAAAACAATTATAAAATCAAACAAACAACAAAACAAAAGCAAAAACAAAACAATGGCTAAATAGTGCTGCACGGAGAAGTAGCAAACCATACGAGACCAGTAAATCCCGCAGATGTCTCCTACTCCATCAGGAAATGGAACACTCATAAGGCCAGTGCACTTCTCTGTGGTTCAGTAAAGAGTCAGTCAGTTATTAAAGTGACAAAAAAAATCCTAACATTTCCCCCATTCAATCAAGGACATATATGCCAGAATTAATTACACTATGATAAAACTGATGCACCAAAAAAGAACATCCACTGAAATTCATGTATGTGTTTGTGTGTATGTATGACCCATGTCTGTATGTGTGTGGTGTGTGTGTGTGTGTGTGTGTGTGTGTGCGTGTGCACAGACAGTGTGTGAGCCCTTGCTCTGGAGGGTTATTGTATATTGCAGGAGGAGCAGCAGGGATCGTCTTTGTCCGGCTGTGCTGCGTAGTCCATCTGCCGGACGATCTCGGCGAACAATTCGTCCACCATAGTCTTGCTCTTGGCGGAGGTCTCGATGAAAGGGCAGCCCCACTCCTCGGCCAGAGCCTGACCTTCACTCACTGAAACCTCCCTCTCACTCTCCAGATCCACTTTATTCCCCACCAGGATCACTGGCACCTTCTCATACCTGAGGAACAATAAAAAGGGAAAAACTTACTCACTCGTCACAAAGGCAAACTTAATCTCATTTCAGGGTAAGTGATCTATTACACCATGACACTTGGAGACATACTGGGAAACAAGATATGTATCACATGAGTGGGCAGTGGTGGCCTAGTGGTTAAGACCTTGCCCTTCAAGACACGGTCCAGGTACCACAGAGGTTCCCTTGAGCAAGATGCTGTCGTATTACACTGCTCCCCACTGCTGCATGTGTGGATGGATTAGATGCAGAGGTCACTTTTCAGTCACATTCACTTTACCTCACTAGTGTGAAAAAAAAATTTCACACACTGCACGTCCAATAAACCCAGTAATGAGGCATGCAGGTGGTCAGCAGATATCTATAACGTGTACCAGAAAGTGCATTCTGGCTAAATCGGTCACTCTCAAAGATAAAAATTTATAAAATATTTATTTTTTATTATTATTATTTACTTAATACGTTATGTGGTTTGAGAAATTGCTATTATTAAAAAAAGGTTAAGTCAGAATTTTGTTTGCAGTTATTATTTATTTTACAGATCACAAACTCACACGGTTTTAGAAACCACATAAGCAAGTCTATTTCAATTTTATCATTCATATTCAATAACTTATCTAGAGCTAATGGTTTGAGGCAGGTGTGTAATGATTACTGTGAGGGTCTAAGCTTCTATGACTTGTTAGCTAAGTTCATCTTGGAGTTCCAAAAATAAACTTAAAAGGAAGCACACCCTGGTCACCATCCATGGCTACTAAACTACATATGAGTTAAGACAAAAAAGAAATTGCATAAAAAATTATTAAAATACAAAAGCCTTCTGGTGGGCCCAAACATTTTCATACAGAACTTGCTTAGTTTCACAGAAAAAAAAAAAGAGTTGCTGTAGACCTGGTCAGAGCTGTCCAGAATAGTTAATAACAGTAACAAAACAATAAGAATCAATATCAAATTCAGAATAATAACCCATGTGGGGGGTACATTCAGAATAAGGATCCTGATTACAACCATTAGTAGATGTTTGCTGGGAAAGCAGCCCGTGTGTGCCACACCCTGAAATTAGCAGCTTCAGAGAGCATATCTGCTGAACTCTGCAGTACCTAGAAATTTACTGTGTGCAGGCAGAACACCAGCAGAACAACAGACGGATGTGTAATCCCATTATATTGCCCTTGTGCTTCAGGCTGGCCTCCAAACAGCAATAACTATTCCACTAACAGAGTGAAGGAATATAGGGATTCTACACAACACAACCTGCAGTGCTGCTCTGCATAATCTACTGGTGAGCTGTGGTAATGGTTGTATGTGTGATCAGCAGGACTATTACATTGAGCCGGAGCTTAAACGTTTGAATGTAACTTTGGTACATGGATGCCACAGGTTACATCGGATTCTGATTAAACATCAGAAATGTGCATTGTAAATGCATTTCTATAAGGGAGCTCAATTTTGGCTACAGTTGTCAAAAATAGTATTCAAACAGTTTTGCTCATTTCTTATAGCTCATTAGAAAGTCATACTGTGTCCTAAACCAGTTATACAAAATAGAAGACAAGTTATACAATAATGAAAGTAATACAAATGCCACAGAAAAAGACATAAGCAACGAAAAATTTCCATTAAACATATTCCATTTATTTGTAACTTTTTAGTAGTGTTCAGACATAGTAAACTAACTCATTAAGAGTGAAACACTTCTTTTTCATTTTCTTTACAATGATGGAGAACAGAGCAAGTGGCCATACTGTCTAAAATGCAAATTTTAAAAAGCCATTTTATTTATATTTACAATCCACTGCTTATAACAGTCTGCCATTAATATATTTTAAAAAGTAGGTCAAAATCATAACACATACCCAAGATATCAGACAACCGGTTTGTAACATACAGTGCTGTGCAAAAGTATTCACCCCATTGGCATTTTTCATGTTTTGTTGCCTCACAACATGAAATTAAAATGGATTGTTTGAGAGTTTGCATTAGCAAAAAACAAACAGGAGAAAATAACAGAAAACTTCAGCATGCATAACTATTCACCCAGTGCATCACTGTTGTGCCAGACATACCACTTTCCTTGGTGTCCTCATCTGACCAGAGCACCTTCCTCCATACATTTGGGGAGTCGCCCACATGCCTTTTGACAAACTCAAAACATCCCATTTTTAATGCTAAGAAATGCCTTTTTTCTCACCACTCTTCCATAAAGCCCAGCTCTATGGAGTGTATGGCTTATTGTGGTCCTATGGACAAATACTCCACTCTCTGCTGTGGAACTGTCATTCAGGGTTACCTTTGGTCTCTGTGCTGCCTCTCTGATTAACGCCCTCCTTTGCCGGTCTGTGAGTTTTGGTGGGCGGCCCTCTCTTGGCAGGTTTGTTGTGGTACCATGTTCTTTCCATTTGATTATGAAGAATTTGATGGTGCTAAAGCGGATCGTCAAAGTTTGGATATTTTTTAATTACCCAACCCTGACTTTCTCAACAACTTTGTTCCTAACTTGTTTGGAGAGCTCCTTGGTCTTCATGGTGTGAATGGTCTTGCTTAGTGGTGTTGCAGCATCTGGGGCCTTTAAAAAGTCCAAACATTTGCACAGTGCCATAATAAATGTTTTGTTTTTTTGTTTTGTTCAATTTATGGCATTAAAAAGGAACTATGCATCAATGTTTGCTTTAAATATAGTGTATTTGTTCCCATGTCCTAGAGAGACTGTGTTAATATCTTTTCAATTACGTATTCACCAAAAATTGGGTGAGGTGGCCAAACTTTTGCATAAGACTGTATAAGACTCACATAAGATTAAGTATATATTTATATTATAGGTTGGAATGCAACAAAATAGGCAAAAGTCCAAAGTGAATACTTTTGCAAGGCACTGTATATTCCGATCAAGTTGCTTTTGGAACCATTAGATACAACAGGGATCCTAATGCCACCAGTATAAACAATTCTTATTGCAAATGGTTCTCTAGAATGGTGTATTTCACACTGGTCTGAACTAGACTTTACTATTCAACAGTGCTGGACAATATACTTCAGAAAAGTAGTGATGTCTGAAGTGAATACACTGTCCTACAGTAACTGAATGAAATAACTGCATGTTCCATCACAATATATTTATTTTAGGCATTTACAATACATCCTGTATACAACTTGTTTAAGCACATGGGGGAAGAACTCTGCTGTTGTAATGTTTACAGAATTCTTTCATTCCTCATTTTTTACATAATTCTTTTTGCTCTAATAACCTGCTTCAGTGCTGATGCTCCAACAACACTCCAGTACAACATTGGTTTTAAGCTTATGACTCATGAATATTGCTGAGAAGACAGAATATTACTGCAAAGGTCTATCATCCTTCTGAAAGAGCTTGGTTCATTGCAGTAAATATCACATTGATTTTCTTTTTAAAAATGCTTGGTTGGTCTCAAATTTTGCAAGCAAGCATTCTAGCACTACTGTCCTAAAATGTAATTAAAATTTCTATATTTCACCAAACTTAGGACCTTGTAAGCGCTGAACCCTTGAACCCTTGCTAATTCCGTAGGTCACTGCTGCTGCTGGTAGAAGGGTGTCACTAACATACGATGGACCAATCACTGATGCAGCTTTGTTCTGGTTGGTGTCTGGACCAATCAACAAAGGAAAGCCTGCTGTCGGCTGGTATACTGATCCTGTCCACGCTCTGCCACTAGTATGAACAGCTTTGATTGCATACAAGTTTGTCAATTAGACTGAAAATGTCTGCTAAATAAACGTTGCGTTCATTTACTGACTGGCGAGCAAAAAAAGGAAATTTGCATCTGTGGCGACAATAACTGGACAAAGACACAGCAGAATATCGCTGAAGCTTTTACTGCTTGATTTCATCAGTGTGTTGATAGGTGGTGACATTCTCTTAGCCATAAGCTTAAATGATGAAACGTCTCAAGTGAGTAAAAATGCTTGTGCTTGGGGAAGCACGCTGAGATCGAAGGGGTGCTGGAGAATCGCAAAATTTGACCATTACTGTTTCATGTGGAAAAGCCACAGTTTGTCGCTGAACTAGGATTTGAATGATTTTCAGCGCTCAGATGGTTGGCTGTGTCATTTCAAGGCCAGGCACAGCGTAGTGAGTCAAGTGCAGGGGTCTTCACATTTTAAAACCTTATAGCAGCTCAACAACCCCACCTCTCACCAAATGTAGGGCCTGGACCAATAGGGGTGAGCTAATGGGGTTTGACCATTCAAAATGTAGAGTTTAAAACTAAAACACTTTCAGGAAATGACCACATCTGGGCTGCATCACAGAATGGCTGGAGTGAATGGAGGCAGATCTTTCGTAATATTTCAGTGTGTTACATAAACAGAGGGACTGATGATCATATAAAGCAGTAGGTTTCTGTCTTCAGCTCAGCTGTGGTCCCAGTAATTCTCAGCTCCTGAACTGCTGATGGCAAATTCCTGAATTGAACTGGACAAAGTTCAACATTACCAGTTGGGGTAATGACCATGCAAAAGCTGAGGCTATGATGATTCAACTTGGTAATAACATTGATGATCATGGCCATTGTGACAGTAAATGCAGTATAATGGCTGTAGGCTTGGTAGCTTGCCATGACGCTATGCTCATTTCAAATGCACAGAACACCAGGGACACTGATTCTGCCTTCTTCATTCTCCTGTCAAACAGAACAAACAGCATCACAGGAGAACAGACTCTCCTTCCCTCACTCATTACACATTGGCTTTACTGTATAAATTATTAATGGCATTAAATTATTCACCATTTTCTGAAAGGCGAAAAACATGTGGTAGCGTGCGAGCATGTAGGTCTGTATGTAAAAAGTGCAAACTAGTGATGCAGGGTGACATCGGGATCATATTGATGATGTATTCTTTGTTCTACAGAAGAGCAAAGTGTTAAACTTAAATATATACATTTTATTCATCTTACTGTATTTCTAACCCAACAGAAATAACCATTAAAAAAATTAAAAAAGTCAAATATTACTGCAAATACAATCCAAAAATTTTCCTTTTTACCAATCCAGGCCAATTAGATTACATTTCTAAATATTGGCCCACAGTTTTCACAGTACAAATGTGAAAAGTTTGGATGATTTGTAAAAGGCAGTGAAAACATTTGTGCATTGTTCATTCTCTTGTACCTTTATTAACTGACAAAAGTACAAAGAAAATATGTCCAATGCTTTCACTAACCAGCTTAAAAGCATTTTGAAATATGAACAAATGTATAATTTGATGCCTGAGACACACTCAAAAACCTTGAGCATATTGAATACCATTAAATTTTTTGCATTACCTTTTTATTATTTGGGAAGTGATGACGCTATTAGATGTAATTTTGCAAGTCAACAAAGTCTGATTCTCCTCTTTATGATGTGTGATAGAATTTCAATACAAGACACACTTATTCTTTGTCTATGAAACCACACTGTTGTAGGCCTGGCGGTTTCTGTATTAACCATAGACTTCCCAGGAAGAGAGGTCATCTTTATGGCAGCATTTGTCTCTCTGAAATCCCAATATTTTCCTCTGCACCAATGGTATATTCACACACATGAAAGTCACCCCTGCTGTGGGCACTGAGGCAACCCATGCAAAATCAGAAGCTGGCTTTTGCACCTGTGGCAGATAATAATCTAGATGTTACATTTTGTCTTTTGTTGCACAGAACTTGACTTTGTTTTTGCCCTAAACAAACTGAACCATGGACGTATCTCTCATTTTTAGACGTATGTTTTTGTGTTCAGTAACAATAATTTTCAGAAGTACTCATGAGCCCAGGTAGCTGTAAATATCACAGTAGCATGCAATGTCTTCTGAAAGCATGAAGGTCACACAAATTAAATCAAGGTTTTTCCCCTCCACACAGACTGAGATTCCATCAATCTACTCATAACTCTTCAGTTGAAAAATACGGTCTTTGGTGTACGCTACATTTATACCTAATCATAAAAAACTTGGCAGTTAATAGTCATCTTACTTAGTGTGGAATGTTTCAGACGGGGTGTAACTTAAATATTCACTCTTTTTTTGCTCTGTGCCTCTTTCTGCTGTAGGCATCACATTAACAATTTGTTTATGTAAAGTAAAAACCTCTGATCTTTGTACTTTCAGTTAGATAAGGGTCCAAGAGAATTTAAAAACGGACTATTTTATTGTCACAGCATTTTAGAAACTGTTCCAGAAATGGGGTTACTTTATGTGATCATATTGCAGGTTTCAGTATTGCTCATTAACAGAGGTGGGACAGTGAAGCTATATGAGGTGTATACCAAAGGAATCAACTTATTACTCAGATGTGAAAGCATTTAATTGTTTCATTAATGCTTAAAATGACAACTTATTAACTAATGTGAGATGATAACACTGAAATCTTGTAGTGTAAATATTTTACTTGAGATGTCAATAACAAAATCTTTAATTACTTCTAAACAAAACAAACTATATGTATTTATTATGTTGATCTGTCATATTTCTCATATGTTATTTGTTTGTTATGAACTGATAAGATGTTTATAAATCACCAAGAAATAAGTTCTGAAGCTAACTTCTTCTCCCCTGAGTAGTTATAATCAGACCTAAAATATTGCTAAATAACTTTAATTCCACTATTTTTGGGGGTAATGAGTAATGAAACTAATAGACTTTTGTAATTAAGTAACTAAGCAATTACTGCAATTTAAATAGCCCTATTATTTGTCTTAACAACAGTGCTGTCAAATAGCAAATAGGTTTAGGGGTGTAAATCACAAGTGTCCTTAAGTATACCAGTGATGCAATTTGTTCGATACTGTGGTCTATGGTAAATATGAATTTCACACAAACTGCTACCTTTCCATGAACTCACATGCAAATTATAATCTGAATATTATATTATTAAACGGTCAAACACATCAATGTAATCATAAGTAAAATCAACTTCTCTGTAACAAATTGCATGCAATCAAATTAAGAAAGTTAGGACATTGCCCCTGAGATTGGAAGGTTGCAGGTTCAAGTCCCACTGAGGTACCCTACTACACTGATAACTGCCCACTGTTCCATGTGTGCATGTGTGCAACTATGTCTTCCACAATTCCATAATTTTGCAATCTATTGACCAAAATCCACAGCTTTTTCCAGTGGGGTTTTTTAGATTGCTTTCAGAGTGCAAATCGTTTTCTCTGCAGCCGAGTTGTGTTGTTGCATTATCTGATAGTTTCAGCTTTAACGGGAAAGTAATGCTGTGCAGTGGATTGGCCCAGGTTCACACAAGTAATCGCAAAGTAGACACTCATTTTAAGATATCAATGAAAACAGACATTCTGAAGTAACACAAACCCTATTTTACTTTGACACTAATAATTCTTTATATGAAGCAATCAGTAAAGAAGTTTTAATACTTTTGAAAGAAGGAACAAGTTACTGTAACAGATTTTCACTAACTCGAGTAAAAGTTTAATTTAATTTATTTATTTAATAGGAATTATTTCTCAGTCACAGCTCACTGAAATAAAAACAGAAATGGTGACAAGTGTTAAAATTCTAGGCCTTCAAACAACATGTTAGTAAGTGACGGAGAAACTATTAGATTATAATGAGATTTTTATGAAAGGTTACTGCTGTGCTGCTTGTCCAGCAGAAGGAAAGCCGCAGCTTTGCTTTTTTTGCCAGATGTTTGACACCAACCAGGATGTAATCCAGCTGTTGTATTTATTTCAGGCAAATAACTGAGAAATCTGTGAATTGGGTTGGAGATCTGTACATGAGAATAAACCGTTCAGTGTCACTTCTGTGAAAACCCTTCTGAGAAATATGACGTTTACAGAGAAATCTTTAATGTTGAGGATCTTCTTGCTGCTGTTGCGTTTAATTCTAAACCCATATTTTACACTGATGGAGCATGGAGACTACACAGTGACCAACAGAACTATTCAGAAACTTTCAGAGGTGGGCACCCTATGTTTTTTTTAATATCCGATATCACTATTTACAGTATTTTTTCAACTACTCAAGTATAACTGTACATTTCTTTTTCATTGGTAAAAAACATATATACATTTTCTATATAGGTTCAAATATTATGTAGCCTCAATATTTTATTTGTAATTTGCCATTTTCATGAGGCCTTTTTTATTCAATATGCAAAAATATTTTAGCTATTTGATTATTTAGTCATCATTCATTATGTCATACTTGGAAGCTTTGCCCCCCCCCCCATATTTTATTAAGTATTTTTAATAATGGACATAAATTCCTCCAATGAAAAATCGTGAGACAATAGAGTCTAAGAGTGATGAGCTGGTACTTATTCTTTTTTACAAAACAAAAGAAAAAATAGTAAAAGTTGGATTTATCACATCCTGGTAAGTTGGCAGGAATGCAGCAAGTTTCACTGCTTGGTTCAGGAGTTTTCAGACCTTCCTCAGGACATGTGTGGGCCAGTTTGAGGAGTTAGTGAAAGTGAATGTTTGGCATTGTGAACACACCATCTCACAGTGCACCATAATGAAATGTGTCTTCAGCATTTAACCAAACACGTGTGCACATGTGGAGCAGTGGGCAGTGAGAAGCACAAAGTGCACCACAACAAAATGCTGCTAGTTACTGCTAGCTCTACAACTGAAGAGACAGAGGAGAAATTTTAGGAAACCAATCAACCCAGAACAAGAAGTAGCCATGTGTTTGATGTGAGATGTTAATCAAATAAATACACATATATAAATAAATTAGCTACTAAACAACTGACCTACTGAAACCTTGCACCTGACAATGGAATAAAAAACAACAACAAAAAAAACAAAAACAACATTTAACATTATTGCATCCAAGCTGGCAGCCCTTTAAGGAGAAAGAAAAATATAGATTTCATTTATAAAAAATGTTTCTGTAAAAATATTTGCCCAGTAATTTAGGAATATTTTATTAATTTTCACAAAATAAAAACAGAGAAACAATGTGCTGTCCTGACAAAGGTATAATCATGCAATTTGTTGTTGTGGTTAAAATCTGGTGTCACAGTAAAACCCCCAAGCCATTTGCTAAAGCATCTTGTTGGAGCGGTCTCCAACGCAACAGCTTATCATAACAAAATGTTCTGCCTGCTCCGATGACCACAAGTGAAAAAGACAAGCTTCGGTGGAAGAGGTGATTTTGCCACGACACGATGATCAAATAATTACATTTAAATCAAATTTAAACAGTAGGTAATTATTTTATCATATTGCATAATACCCACTAGGGGTGGGAATTGCAGGGTCTCTCACGATACAATAATACACAATAACAATAATAATAGTGATACTACGATTCTGCGATAATCAATATATTGCACAACAATGAAGTAGCGATACAACACAGAAACATACAGATGATCATTAATTTACATAAGTAAAAGCAATGCTATTGTCACCTTTCCCATATTTGCTTTGCGACCATGATTGAAAGCACAGAGAAACCACTACTTCAGATTCAGGCTTTATTTCTGGTCCCTTTCATCACTTAGCAAGTTGCGCTAACATCATGCAAACAAGCAAACTACCATAAAGCAACTCTTTCCACCCAATTTCCTGCATCAAACACCACATAGTCCACAATGCATTGCTCCCTATGATACACACCTCCTGCTACAGCTTGCTATATTTAACCCTGTGTATACCAAACAAATAATGGAGCGATACACTTCTCTGACCTAAATTATTTTAGTAATGTGCTAATGTACCACTGAGAATACATGAGGACATGCGGGCTAACACCACATAAACTCTGCAGGTGGTCAGGCATGTTGTGTGTGTGTGTGTGTGTGTGTGTGTGTGTGTGTGTGTGTGCGCGCGTGTGAGTGAGTAAGAGAGGTCTGTGACTGTGTGAAAATCAGACTGTCACATGTGAGGTCCTAGATAACTACTATTTTTTCACCAAATGGGCCTGGGCCCAAAAAAATCCTACACACACACAAAGCTATAAACACACACACACACACTAACCCCCACACGCAGCTCTTTAAATAAATCACTGATTATAGTGGTGGTCTCACTGCACAGCGTGCTGAGCTGTGCTGTTGCGGGCAATGAACGCAGGCAGGGGGGTGGAGAAGGCAGTCGTTTTAGAGACCTTATGTCTTTCATGGCAGGGGGGCGTTGTTAAAGTGTGTGTGTGTGTGTGTGTAAGGGTGCTTCATGCTTTTAATTCACTGCTGCTGGGTGGGGAATCAGTATACAGGAAAAGGACGAGAGGGAGTGGTGTGATGTGGTGAGATGGTGGCCATCACAGTGAAACGCTCAACTAGTGTCTATTACAGATTACACACTACACCCCCACACAGTCAGAGAGTGAGAGAGCAAGAAAGAGAGAGTTGTCTGATTGTATTCGTGCGTGTTTATGTATGTATGTACAGTCAAACCCCGTTAGCTCCCCCCTATTGGTCTGGATCTTAAATTTGGAGAGAGGCGGGGTGGTGAGCTAAATGGATTAGTGACGTATGCCAATGAATGGGCTGATGAAATCGAGCAGTAAAAACGTTTTTAAGTTATTGCCATGATGGATGCAAATTTCCTTCTTTTGCTAACCAGTCAAAGAATGCTACTCAGACATGTTATTATTGATGCAGAGACTTTATTGAACAGCTGGCAACATGCATGAATGAGCAGCATACGTATAGCTAACACTTGAACCTGCAACCTTCTGAGCTCAGGGGCAAAGTCCTAACCACTAGGCCACCACTGCCCCGACTGGTCATACTAGCGAAGATGGACCGTGGAGCAGGGTTTCCTGTGTTGACTGATGGTCCAAACACCAAGCAAACAGAGGATGTATCAATATGTCCACTACAGAATTAGCATGACTGACAACGTTCTAGGCTACAGCGCGAACATGGACCCAAGTTTGGCGAGCTATAGAGGGAGAAATGCATACACCTGACACTTCTTGTGGCACGGATAAGGGGCGAGGTTGTTGGCTTCACAAGGTAAATAACACGTAAGGAAATCTGTTCTGCGGCCTTATATGGTTTAAGTTTGGTGAGATAATGGGTGTGAGCTAATGGAATTTGACAGTATATGTGTATAGTGTTTTGGATAAATTTGTGAACTGCTTAAAAGTAAACGATGAATAATAAAATATCAGACATTTTGCACATCTTGGCACAGCTTTGCCATTAGGTGTGCCATCTTTGCCACACCCAATGCAGCCCATTAGCCAAAAGATGTACAATGATTTTTATTACACACCATTACGTCTTATAGTGACTATATAAGCAAATCTAATTTGTTATCTCCAGGCTGAAGCAACTGTGTGATGATTTGGGCATGCGGTTTTAGGTAAATAGTTAGCCATGTGAAACGAACATGTCAGGCATGGAACACAATCAGCTATATAAGAGAAACTGGCTGGAGGCCTGCATTTGTGGAAAAGACTTTTCAAATTACACACAGAGTATTTTTTATTTATTATTTACAAAGATGATTCAATCGCTGTTAGACCTTCAGCAAACACTGTCATAAAGCAGCTTTACAGAATTTGGGTCCAAGCCCCAAATGGGCAAGCCAACCTCTCTAGGCTGGAGAAAGAAACCCTGGAAGGAACCATGACTCAGAAAGGGAACCCATCTTCCTGTGGTCAACACTAGACAGCAATAATAAACAATAATGTGATCATTTTTATACTTATTCATATATTTATTTGTATAAGATAAGATTTGTATTAAAATAATAATTATATTAATAAAATAATACTAATTACAATTATAAATAATAATTTCAATTTTCTGATCAACAGAAAGGGTCCAAACGTCAAGCTACTTTTCTGAACATATGAGGTTTCATTCAGTAAAGGGAAATTTATTTCGAAACAAGCAGATTCTTCACTTTAGCTGAAAATAACTGATCCTCCTTGATGGGATCTCCCGTTAGATCATGCCAGACTGAGATCAGTTTGAACATGCTGGTGCACAAATGATGAAGAAAAACACAGGGCTCTGCCTTCAGGCCTTGCAGCAAAATTAAACACACATCAGTCTATTCATTGATGAAGTTCAACAAAGATAAAGTATTTGTATAGGAACAGTGTTTAAATGAACACACATGCAGGACCAGTGCATCTGTACAACGGTGCATGAGCTACAGGCTGCTGTTTGACTGGATTCCACAGCAGCATCACAGACTGGGGGACTGTTTTTACACTAAACACAGCCTTGGACATTTTAAACCACTTGTTATGTTACTCTTATTGCTCTTTATAGACTGCTCTCCTGTTTTTTCTTACCCACTGGCAGAAAAATTTTTCATGTACCAACCTGCTGTTAATTCACTAGTTCCAAAATCAAATGTTCCAAATCACACAAGGTTAAGTCATTTCAAATAGTCATGTCTAATGTATATGGTTTCTGTCACCACAAGAAACACTGTTCTCTATTAACATGGACGAAAGCAGGAAGCCTGCTGTTTATGTGAGATAACGGTTTTGTACAATTTCTAACATAATAGAATGTCATACAGTGTCAGAAACCACACAAGCCTATCTGTTTGAGATTACTTAACAATTCAGCACAGGTTGAGGTGTGATCATTTAGGACTTGTTATCTACTTGTTTTCTATATTAGCTCCAGTGCAGAAAGAATTGTATAAAAACCCAAGGAACCCATGGAAAATGTAAGAGAACAGGTGAAAACCTCCCATGACATAGTTTTACCATACACACACTGGACTCTGCCCTGCCAGGCCCATACTGCAGCTTTTTCTGCTGCTGCCCAGACCAACAGCAGCCCCAGCAGACACAGACACAGCTTATATATAATACATGACCACTCCACTAATATACACTAGCAAAGATGGAGGGGAAAAGTGGAACGGGTGCTTTGCTTCTGTCCTACACTCTCCTGGACCCGGGCCTTGTTCTGATCGGCAGGCAGACTGATCTTTCCATCCCTCAATCTGAAGCACTCTTGAGAGAACTTCCCACCATCTGCATCTTTGTCCCTGATGACCTCACGTGTCCCTCGCATTCACAATCCTGTACATTTCCAGACAGCCTGGACTCCTGCCCCATCATCCCTTCCTCTCTGTACTTCTGCAATCACCCCGTTGAGAAACAAAAAGCCAACAATTTATGATCATACGAAAAGAGCTTTTCTGCTTTCCAGGAGAAGGATTAAACTGCAGGCTTATGTAATATTCAGTTATTAATTTGGAGAGGTATTATTCATTAACCACTATAAACAATTCAATAACCAAAAGACACCTATGCGTAAGTTCTATATCTATAGGAACAATGAATTGCAGGGGTTTACTGATCCTTATGGCTTAAGGAGATAAAGAAATACAGACTTTTTCAATATTATCTTCACCAGCTGCATCTGTGACATATGATCAATTACCATGATCAATTTTGATGTTTCCCTGTACTTACTAAAGGAACATAAAATGTATTGATTCATTACACACTGATAATAGTAGCCAAAAGGCAGGTGGTGAAACATGCTGTTAGCATCTATCAAAACTGTTTTTTTTGTAAATGGGTGTTTTCTTTCTTTCAGGAAAATGATTGTCTGTGGTAGTCGATCATATGCAGAAGCAGCAGATGGAGATGAGGTTGAAAAACATGCAATATATGTCTGTTAGACATATGAAACACGTTTTGTGCTTCAGATGAGGAGATTTATGTCCTTCTATCCAAATTTATCCAAGTTGGAGCAACTGACAAGCGATCAATTAGCCTAAATTAACTCTGTGCAGTTGGCCTCTTAATGCTCTGCCAAGTCTACTTGAGACATTCCTCTGCTGACAGACAGTCTTGCCATAAATACAAGAAAAGTCTATGAATAGTTTTGGGATAACACCATGGGATCTTAATGCTAACATTGGTGTAAATGTCATTTTTGGGGTCCTCGGGTTCCAAAGGGAAGAACTTGTGCTCCTGTGGTGCTGCAGTAACTCTAGGACATTCCAGTGGCCTGGATATCAAGGCCTGATTGGCCCTAACTGGGCACTGAGAAATAAACACAGCTACTCTCCTTGAAATGATCCTCATTTTGATGATAAAAACAGCAAGTGCATGTTAGCAACGTGCCCGACTTTTTCCAATCTCGATGCCAATACAAGGGCTTTAGCTATGAGCCTATACTGAGTGCTAATATGAGTCCTGTGTTATAATATCAGTGAAATAAACTGTATTTCTCACTGTGTGGAAGACACTGTGATCATTAGTTTATGTGTAAGGCAACATCAGGCTTGACATTCACACTGCTTTCCACACTTTGTAAAACAAAATGTTACCAATATGTATAAACCTATTAAGTGAATCAATTATTATTAAAACATCAATCACGCTCTAGCAACTTGGTAAAAAAAATATTAAAAATAAACAAGAATGACAGTTTTCACACATGTACACAAACACAGAATAACACATCAATTGAATAGATCAGCCCATTTTTTATGACCTTGTAAATTTCTACCCTGCATGTTTAGTACTTTTGTATTTACTTCCTTTGTATTTTTACTAGTATAAGAGGTATGTTTATTTATTTATTTATTTATTTTGTCACTGTCTCTATGTTGCAGTCGCTACATAAGCAATTTCCTTAGGGACAATAAAGTTTTTCTGATTCTGATTGGACTGGCCCATTGTTACTGATACCTGAGCTATTTTAGCCAATAAATATCTTACATTAAATCTGATTGGTGCCTCCCTACTGCTTTTAATTTCTGAAAGTGTCTAAAGTAGGGCTGGGCGATACGGCAAAAACATCATATGATATTCGATATCTCACAATATGTAATTTTCCATCATTTATTAAGGTGAAACAAGGAAAAAGAGCCAGAAGTCCCATATTAAAAAATATCACAGTATAATGAATTATTTTGTATTCAGTGTTTCTCACACCACAATAAAGTAAGTTCATTTAATCAAAAGGCTCTGTTTAAAATGAAACATGACGTTCAGCTGTGTTTTATTTATTTTTTAATATCACAATTTCAGGAAATCATATTGTGGCCACAATTATCACGATAAATAGCATCATATTGCCCAGCACTAGTGTAAAGTCTGTGCAGAGACAGCGGTGTGTGTGTGTGTGGTGGAGTATGTAGTAGGCCCACACCTGCAGTTCAAACGGGTGTATGGTGCTGTGTACGAATCTTTACTGCTGAGACACACACTCATAAATGTGCTCGCTCTCTCGCTCTGGCTCACATGCATAGTTAAGCTTGTGCACTGAGGAATTTACAGGGGAAGCGAAGCACTTCCAGTGTTTCCTGTGTATTCCGGCTCTCTGGGCCACAACCAGCTGATCCCACGCTGTAAAAGGCACATGTGGCAACAGAGCGCCAGTATAGGAGAAACAACACACACACACACACATACACACACACACACACACACACACACACACACACACACACAGTAACAACAGACCAACATATTCACACACTGCAGGATCTACAAGAAGGTGTATAAAGGTTTGATCTGAGAACATTTTGCTTTGGTTCAGACCGTTTGTATGTCTAGAGCGGACAGTGTGTCACCCATTATTCTGGAAAATATCCCATAATCCTCAATGGCATGACTAGTGTATTAGTTCCCCAGCAGTTACTTCAAGTAGTAACTGTATCACAGGTCTCAGGATTAATGAAATAATGATCCTGTGGTTCGTGGTGTTCAGTTTTTGGATGTGAGGTTAGTTAGTCTAGCTCGGTCTCAGTCTAGAAAGGAGAACCTACTTCAAACACTTACAGCAGCACAATTAACAAGGAGACACGTCTCGATTATTAGCCTCCACCCAGGATGGCCGAGTGGAGAAGCAGCAGAAGCAGCAGCGCGTGCTGCAGGATGGGAGAGGGAGCTGCGTCAGACTGCTGCAGGCCCTCACTCTCTCTTTCTCTCTTTCTATCTCTCTCTCTCTCTCTCTCTCTCTCTCTCTCTCTCTCTCTCTCTCTCTCTCTCACACACACACACACACACACACA
>JBBIGC010000002.1:15953184-15964518 GCA_037576955.1 Lepidarchus adonis
CACACACACACACACACACACACACTCTCTCTCTCTCTCCCCCTCACCTTTTCACCCGGATGATCTGGTCCCGCATGGGCTTGATGTCCTGAAAGCTCTGCTGGTTCACCAGGCTGTACACGAGGATGAAGCCTTGGCCGTTCTTAATGTACAGGTCCCTCATGGAGGCGAACTGCTCCGTTCCCGCCGTGTCCAGGATCTCGAGCACAGACGGCGACGAGTCCACCTCGATCTCCTTGCGGTAGAAGTCCTCGATGGTCGGGTCGTACTTCTCGATGAACGTGCCGGTGACAAACTGCACAGTGAGGGCGGACTTCCCGACCCCGCCGCTGCCCAGAACCACCACCTTATACTCGCGCATGGCCGCGGCGTTCAACAACAACACAACGGGCAAACGCGGGAGGAGGGGAGAATCTCTTCACGCAGCTTTCAGCATGAAAACAAAAAAGAAGAAAGAAGAGGAGGGAAATGGGGTTAGAGACTAAGATAGGTTATTACAGCGGCACTCCCATGCTGTCCGGCATGTGGGCGAGAGTCTGGCCGCCGCCGCCGCTGCGCCCGCTGCTTCTAGCTGGCAGAGATAAACAAGCCGCGCACAAAGGCGTGCAGCCTACAGCAGCGCCCCAGCGCAGAAGCCATCGCTCAGCCAGCGGCGCCCAAAGCCGCGCTGTGGATCAGCGCGCTCCGCTCGGCGAGGTGGGCTTCACTTGGGCTCCTGCGTCTACTGAATTCACCATCCTAAATCACCGGAGAGAGAGAGGGAGCGGAGGGGGAGAGAGGGGGAAATGCAGAGGCTGAGGGGCCGCCTGCGGAAAAAAGAAAGAGCGCGAGCGTGAAGGCGAGCGCGAAAGCTCCGAGCCCGAGACAGAAATGGCGATTCGATTATATTTTCTGTGTGAAAGTACACAAGTAATGCAGCGCAATCAGTTTTTTTTCTTTACGGGCTCCGTCCCGCTCTTCTTCATCCACTCACCGACGCGTCCGTGGCCGCCATGCTCACGGGTGGGGACCCGTCACCGTCCGCTTCGCCCTCTCGGCCACCGTAGCGAGTATGATGACGAGGGGAAGGAGGAGGAAGGATGGCGACGGCGGTTCGCGGGGACGTGCGATGGGCCCCGGTCGGCGCGTTCACGAGTCTCAGCATTTGTGAACGCGCACGGCCACGCTGGAAGGAGCGGGGAGGGGGGCGGCGGTGGGTTAGATTTCATCCAATGGCCACGAACCGGCTCGTGTTGCTATGGGAACGCACAGCCTTCTAGAGCGCTTGCGCGACCAAAACTGGGGACTACGCGTAGAGCTGCAAGAACGTGTACGCTGCTGTAGCGAAGAGTGGAGAAGCCACATTCATGTTTACACTAGTGTTATGAGCTACTGGTTAATGTAAGGTTCCTTTGGTAGAGCTACAGTGGTGCTTGAAATGTTTTAATCCTTTAAAATGTTCTGTATTTTATGTGATTGTGACCTAAAACATCATCTGATTTTAAACAAACCCTAAAAGTTAAACCTAGTAACAAATTACACAAAATACTGTACTATTTTCATGTATGTATTGAAAAAAAATCCTACAACATATCTGCATATCTGAGGCAAAAATAAGTGAATCATGCTCTCAGTATTTGGTGTGAACTTTGTGTGCAGCAATGACTTCAACTAAGCATTTGTGGTAAGTGTAAATCAGTCCTGCATATTGGAATTTAATCCCTTCCCTCCATACAGAACAGCTTCTACTCTTCCATGTTGGTTTCCCCACATTGACTGCTTGCTTTAGGTGTTTCCCCAACATTTATATTGCATTAAGGCCAGGACTTTGACTTGGCCTTTCCAGAACATTTACTTTATTCTTTTTTAACCATTCTTTGGCAGACTGAAAGGTATGTTCAGGGATGCTGTCTTGTTGTCTTGAGGACAGTTGTCTTAACATTTTCTTTAAAATTCTCTAGTATAATTCAGAATTCATCGCAAAGCATCCTGTCTCACATGCAGCAAAACAGCCCCAAACCAGAACATTCCCACCACCATGTTTCACAGATGAGATAAAGTTTTTTTCTCCAAATGTAACACTCTTCATGCAAGCCAAAAAGTTATATTTTGGCTTGATTCTTCTGGTTCCGTTTATTTCTGTTAAATGTAACTTTTTCAGCTCGCATTATATTTCTAATGTAGCAATGGGCTGAGAAAGTTTGAGAGAGGCTGGATGCGGCAGGGCCATTTAAGTAAGAGAACATCGTCACTGATTTATCTTTGCGTTGCTTTTCAAACTGTTCATTGCTGCAACAAACAGAATATTTAAATTCAATGAATCATTTGGGGATGTCGTCTTTTTGTGCACTGAATTATATTTCTAACAAATGTGTTTTCATGTTTTTAGGTAAGCCGCCCCATTTAAGCAAGCCACACCCAATGCCAGGTTTGCAAAATCTGGCCAAAATGACTAGCCCCCCAGGAGTTATGAAACATTTTTCCAAACTTTTTCCCAATGTTTACAGCATTGAAAAAACTTGATATAATCAAACATTCAGCAGTGCTATTTAGTAGCTTTTGGTACATTGTGTAATATAAAATAAAATGTATGCCTGGTTTATATCAAATGGAGTAAAAAATGGGCTGGTCAAAAATATTAACCCCAATGTTTGCTTTCAAAACGCGCCCACTGTAATTAACCAATCAGCCTTGAAACCACACCTGTGCAGTCAATTGGTTTTTTAACAAGACCTGCAGTCAACTGGCTTCCTATCAACATTCAATCAACATAAAAAAACTCCAGAGAGCAGGAAACTTGAACAAATGAGAAGGACGACTGTTACTCACCATGCTGAAGACAAAGGAAATGGAGCTCAGAAAGAAGATAGTAGAGGCTCATGATAAGGAGGAACGCTACACTGCCATTTCCAAGTGATTCACAGTCTCCAGAATTATTGTATGTTGCATCATTGCCGAGTACAAGGAGACAAATTCTGAAAGAAACAAACCTGGCCGTGGCTGTAAGCTCAAGATTTCAAGAATTCTGGAGAGGAAAATAGTCAGAGATGTCAGCAAGGAGCCCTGGGCATCTGCTAAGATTATGTTTGCTGACCTGGTCTCTTCTGGAGTTGATGTTTCAAGGAACACAGTTATGAGGGCTCGTCATTGTGGTGGGCTTCAGGGCCATGGTCCCAGAAGATCCCCTTTACTCAAAGAGCGGCACATCCCCTTCACGTTTGAACAATGAGTTATGGAAGTGCTTTGGTCTGATGAGACTAAACTGGAACTGTTTGGACACATGGATGTTGTTTATGTGTGTTTAAAAAAGGGAGAGGACTTCAGTTAAACATGGTTGTGGGAGCATCATGCTGTGGGGCATTTTGTTCAGGTGCATGGCATCATGAAAAAAGAAAATTATGTTGACATTTTGAGGGAGAAGTTAGTGTAGGCTTAGGTTGTCGCTGGGTCTTCCAACAAGACAATGACCCAAAGCATATATAAAAATTAGTCCAACAGTTCCTCAAGGATAACAAAACAAGATCCTGGAGTGGCCCGCACAGAGCCCAGGCCTTAATCCTATTGGGAATCTGTGGCGGGTTCTCAAATTGAATGGCCATGCTCAAAAAATTTGGACCAGCTAGAAGAATGGGCCAAAATTCCTCAGGAGACCTATGCCAAGCTAGTAAAGAACTACACTAAGAGATTGTTGTTAGTTGTGGCTCAGAAAGGATACACGAATGTCTATTAATGGCCAGGGGGCTAATCATTTTGGATGTCTCATTTTTGCCCTTGTTATAACTCGGTGTATCAATAAAATATCCTAATTAAAATTAGTGGATGTTTTTTTTTATGGTGAATTTGTTCCCAAAATAACAAACACTTTTTGTTAATGGTTATTATCATGGAGAAATAAAAAATGTCTAATTTCATGAGGGGGGCTTATAAGTTTGTATAAGCCGCGGCCTATCGTTGGTCAAACACGGTAACCTCTCAGGCTATTACACACCTTGTAGTTTCACCATGTAGAAATAAGTAGAGTTGAGTGGTAGATCTACACTAATGTTTACACTGGTGTTGAGTTATTGGTAATTGTAGTTGTAGCAAAGGTACTTGAATGTTTAAACTGGTTAAATGAAAAAATTCTCAAGTCATAGTAATTCAAAACTCAGGTTAAGACCCGACGTGTACGTCTAAAAACAGTGAAACAGTGTTGTTTCCAAATGTCCATTCATGATAATTAAGATGTTTGATTTTGCACATTTGAACGAAACATTTGAAGCATATACAATACTTTAATCTTCTTGACTTTTGTGTGTAGGTTATAAACTGTTTTCAGTTTAAACATCCATATTATAGTCACAGAAGAACAAACCATGGTACTCATTAAAAGATTTTATTAATTGTTCTGACAATACAGTTTACGCACTGTATGTTTAGGGAACCAAAGCAATAAACTACTTAATATTACATAAAAGAGCATATAAAAAGTCCTAAATGGGTCTTATAATGTGTGGCAGAATCACTCAGCATGGAATTTGAGTGGTTGTGATTCCTCCCCTGAAAGTGGCACTGTATGGAGCCGATGGAGCAGGGTGGAAGCAAGAAAACCAACACAGTGTAAGTGACAAACAGCTTTCATCTGAATATCTGTTCTCCACACCTAGAAACCACACATCCAGCCTCCACTCAATTCAATGGATTTAAGCCAACTATCTAGCTATGGAGAACAAATTCAGAATAGAAACAGAATAGAAAGATTAATGTCTATCAATGCAGAATTTGTTCTATCACTTTTAACTGCCACTTCCTTTAGCATCAGGTTAGGAGTATTCCTTTAGAATTTTTGTTAGGTATTAAGAGATCAGATACAATCTTTTGTATTATAAAAACATAACGCTTAAAGACAAGAAATGGTAAAAGCATCACATAGAAGATAAGGCAAAGATCACACGTGAACAGACAACTAACCAGTTGTAAACCTATCCAGAAAGTGTTTCAACAGTCAAAAGACAAATCACATTCTGAAAATCTGATCCACCAGAGTGATACTAAGAGAGCAGAAGATACATTGACACATAAATGGGCAACATTCATGTATTCAGTAAAACATCAGCACTGACACGTCTTCAGGCTCAACTGCCCTACAGAACAAGGGGTTTGAAATTTCTAACCATAACCATAATGTAAAGTCAGTTATGTTTACAGTCCTTATCCTTTACAGTCATGTGAGTGATGACACACTGCTCTTGTAGCATTCATATGCTGCATCATAACAAATTCTGAATGTAGGCTTCTATCTGGACATAGGAAATAAACCTGAATGAACCGTGATTTTTTTTACTGTTTATTTTTTGGTAGAATAAGTGAGAAACTTAAGACTAGCATATTTTCAATTAAATAGCATGGTCCATCATGACAATAAGGCATTTGAACTAAGTATTTTTTCCAGTAGAAGGGAAAACATCTTACTTAATCTATCATCTTAAAAAAAGAAAATAACATCACTTACAAAAACACATTTTCATTCATAGCAATTCCGAACGGTCACATTAACAAATTAGTACTGCTCTAAAATATTAGCACACAAAAGTGAACTTCTATAAAATGAAATGCAATGTATATCTTTAGTTTGACATAGCATGAGCACTTTACCAGCCTGGCCGGTTCTGATGTGTCCTCGAGGTGGGACTGGCAGGCTGGTGGCTGCCTGTTCCTCTGGGCTGGCTACTTGCTCGCTGCTCACTTCTAGGCTTCCCTCTTTGACAAAAGGAGACTTTTCCATAGTAACACACCTCTAAATCTTAAAACGTTCAATAAGTATTTTATATTAAAGTATTAGATTCACAACAGTATCATCAAACCACTTTCAGTATAACCTAAAGCAAAGCTTAACCCTGTTTAGTGAGTACACTGTAGCCCACCAACGTAGAAACCAGCCCTTTTCTCTTCCTCCGCAAAGTCAACTGACTTCAAATAGGGAGGCATGACTGAGCTGGCCATTTGAAACATCAGAACAACAAGGCCCTACCTCAAATAAATTACATTCATCTCAAAACAGAATACAACAATGGTCCATTAACAACAATCAATAGCGCAACATTACATAATAGTTCTCATATATCTTATCACAACATAAATTATCCTCAGGCATTGACTGCTGAGAAGTTAAATGAGTAAAAGTTAAGCAGTGCCTTTGTGTATCTTAACAGAAGATTGTCTAAGTTCTCACATGGCATTATATCTCCGCCCTGAATTAAAACACTCTTGAAAACATACAAACATATACAGACATGGGATGCAGACCGATTACAGACTAAAGCAATAAAAGAGCTATTAAGCATTATGTTTTGTAAATGTTAAACTGAAACACACTGAAGTGAATGAATAACCTTGAGATGTTCTAGGAAGTCAAATAAATGTAAAAGAGAACATAAGCAAAAAGACCAGACTTTGAGCATGGCATTTAAAACAAAATACATTTTTTTTCCAAGAACTTCTGTATCCATGATTGTTACCCAATTCAAATCAGAAGTGCTAACCAGGGAAGATTGTGCATTCTCTACAACAGGACTGTTGCAGCTTTAAAGCCAGTGGCCTGCAGCTTTCTCTTCTCTATCACATGATTCAATCCATGAAGGGCTTGATAATTATATGATGAGCTGAATCACGTGTCAGAGCAGAGAAAACATGAGCAACACAGTGGGACTCCCAGACCGCAGCTGCAGACTCCTGCTATATTTGACATCATTTTAGGTTTCCAAGTAGTAACAAATTATGTTTATTACTGTTTTCATCAAAGGCTAAAGAAAAAATGTACATGACATAAACAATCTTCCATTCATTTTTTAAAACAACTTTTAAGGGTTTTTTTTTTTTAGATTGACACATTGCAGCAACATAACTGAACATGAACAGTTTGTTTGTCTCTGTAAGATACTAGTTAGAACTTTGTTAGGCACTTATACAGAATCATAACAGAATAAATACAGGAAAAAAAAAACAGAAACCAGGAACAAGTTGAAGCCCAACTCAGCTCAACCAAACTCAGCTCTAACATGCTGGGAATTCTAGACCCATGGTCTAGCTGTGGAGCCCAGGCTTACAACCTAATGTTAAACAACATTAATGTACACACAGACACACACACACGCACAAACTAAATCTCACATTTGCACTTAATTGTCTCTTGGTTTCTCTCTATCTTTGTCACTCTTTTCCAATGGCACAGTATCAAGAGAACAAGAGATTGCCTCTACAGTCAATAGTCCCAACTCTAGAAATGATAAATGAATGGCCGTAGCAATAAACTTCAGATTTACACTCAAGTCTTAAAGGGTTCAATGTTATGTGTCACTATTCTGTTTGGCCACTGTTAAAGGACAAAAATGTTTTTCCCTATCAGTTATTTGGCAAACAGAGTAGTCATTCTCTCAGTTCTTGCTGCAGAACTGCAGCAGTGTTACAGAACAGCAGTAGGCGGCACTGCGGAGCTGAGTTATCAGGTTCCTCTGTCATTTTCCTGTTTAGCTTTAGCATGCTGTCCACCATTGTCTTGCATGGTTTTGACATGCTTTTTGCCCTCCTCCTCCATAGTTTTGACATGCTCCATCACTAGGGTATCCAGTCCATCCCTGCTGCCTGTCCACACAGGTGAACGCTCAAATATCAGTATGTCAAGTCTTGGCTAAGAGAACATTCCACACACTGGGCTTATAATAGTCTTTCTCGGGACACCTTTTAAAAAAAAAAGTGCAAAACAAGTCACACAGTAAAGTAAGTGTTGAACGAACTCTTAATCAACACTGGTGATGGTACTGTGTATTACGGTATAGTTATATAATGTATTTAAATCTACAAGCAAAAAGAAAGGTTTTGTTCCAGTAAAACTCTCCTAGAAATGTGTACTTACAATTACTTTAATTACTTACTTGGTTATGTATATATGTTACATATGTGTGTGTGTGTGTGTGTGTGTGTGTGTGTATGTGTGTGTGTACACAATATATTTCTGAACATAATCCAATACGCATTACCTAATGGTTAAGACCATATGTGTATGTGTGTCTATCAACATGCATGTAGCTGTAGTTCTGGTGAGTTGAGGATGTTGTACCAACACCCCTGTTGTCTAAGAAGTGAGTGTATGTCCTGCTGGCACTCTGTCCCTCTCCTGTGCTCTATTTCAAAATGATCTGTTGCAAAGAGAACAAAGAGGCATGTTAAAAGAAAGACTTTACAAAATAAAAAATGAGACAAACACTTTTGAATTATAGAAAAATAACTGAATACAAATGAACAGACTGCTAATATCAACTGAGTTTAAATTATTACAATGTCCAAAAACATGTTTCAATAATTACTGAATGTGTATGAATGACTGTTTTACAAAACTATTTTAGAAATTTACATATTACCTATAAATAATTATTTTCTAAGCGCACCTTCTGGGTTGATATCTTTAACATTTAAAAATATGTAAAAGATATAAAAAAAATAAAACATTTATTCATTTAGACCGATTGAAGCAGCAACTGCCCTTCAATTGGTGAGCAAATTCATAATCCATATAAAATTTCCTGTGCATTTTCCTAATTAGACTTCCATGGTACATCTTCTTCAACACCTTTAAAAACCTCTCAGCCTCACAATCTGTTACATTTCTAAGTAGAAGAAGAAATGACATGTTTTTGTTGTACAACTGGTATGTTTGATATTTTTGTCATTTTCTGACATCAAAACAAACAAAAGTGGGAAAAAAGGGAATTGTATAATACATTTAGCACAAAAGAGGGCATCACTAAATTCAATAACTATGAGTATTTGTTCTGATGAAACCAAAATTTTTACATTTTTATCATTTTAAGATGATAACACATTCTCCTTGCCCCATAACATAATGAAGACAGAAAAATAAACTATGGTACACATGAGCAATAGATGAATAATCCCAGAGAGTTCATTTAAATTAATATAAAACTAGTGTGATAAACAGGGCATTTAATAACTTTCATAGGCAATGTCATAAGGAGATAACCTCTTCAAATGCCACACACATCTATCAATAAAATCCAAAATCAAAATACTAAGCATAACAAGCCACACTATCTGTTGAATGACAATTGGTGAGAGTTAAGAGTTGTAATGACATTTACATTTACAGCATTTGGCAGACGCTCTTATCCAGAGCGACGTACATGGTGAGCAGTTTGGGGTTAGGTGCCTTGCTCAAGGGCACTTCAGCCTGCTGTCCGGTTCTGAGAATCGAACCTGCAACCCTTCAGTTACAAACCCAATTCTCTAACCATTGAGCTACAGCTGCCCCAGGGCAGAGTAATGAAGGGCAAGTGAATCGCTGGGTGGGCAGAGACTTTTTCTGACAGTAAATTAGCCTCTTGTGACTAGTAGTTGGTGCCAACAAATTGATGTGTTGAAGTCAGTGTAACTAGAGATTTAAAAAGTGACGGCAGGTTTCAGACATACATCTTCATGCTTGTTTTTAAGATGGCATGTCAGCAAAAACCTGTGGAATAACCAGCAGAGGGCAGTAACACATGGATTATGAATTTGCAAAAACACTCCCTATTCAATAAAAGCTTCGTAAAATGGTATATATATGAAAATACAATTATAATACATCTCGCGTTTCTTTATCAATTTTTAAACGAAGTTCATATATTTAATTGTTCTCTTATTCTGCCTCCAACCAGAGAAACTGTGCCAATGACAAGGGCAGCTCAATAAAGGCAAACACATGCAAAACAATGACATAAATGAAGCAGCAGAACATAACTACAGACTGCATGAAGAGGAGCTCTAAACAGTTGCTGTCAGTGAGGTGGCAGGAGCTGCTTACAGACCCAGACTACCAATGGTAATATAGAGCGAGCAAGAGCCAGACTTCTAAAACCAAATGAAGCCCAAAAACAGGGTCATACACCACATTATGCATACATGCCACATTTCCCATACAGCTTATTGGTTTAAAAAATCCATATGCTACAAAAATTTAATTGGTAACAGCCATCTGCCTGTTGAGCAGGGTATGACCAACAAGCAAACAAGGTAGTTCTAAGAAGTCTGGTCTATGTAGAAGATGTAAAAGTACTGCAGTAGCTCAGCACTTGTTTAGAACTAAATAGGTGGAGGCAGTGAGAGAGCTTGTAAAGGAGCAAACCTGATTGGCGGTTGCCGCGGCGGCAGCAGCAGCAGCAGCGTAGGGGCTTGCAGCAGGAGCAGAGGCAGTAGCGGGCGGGGCACTGAGCATCATGGGAACTTTTTTCAGGAGGGGAACCATGGAAGCAATGAACAAGGAGGAGCAGCGTTACGGTAACCACAGAACTGAGTGGGATATGTCTGCATGTACGTGTGTGTGTGTGTGTGTGTGTGTGTGTGTGTGTGTTTGTGCATGTGTGTAATAAAAAAGGAAAGCCACTGTTAAATCAGACCAGCAGATGACATGCAGACAAAAAGCAAAGCAGAAAATAGAGGGAGAAGAATGAACGAGTCAGATAACCTGTAATATCAATTACTTCCTCATTATTTCAGTTACTTTTAAAACATTATTAATTATAACCAATATATATGTCCAATATAGGGTTACTTCAGTTTGTCACAAGGGTAGTCTAAAAGAAACAAACACACATAAATGAACATGCACACATGTGAACACACATAGCACATGCAATGCTGAAATTCAAAAAGCTAATTTCATTTATAAGGCCATGATCACCTGACTGTATGCCTAAAATAATTTTTTTACTTGGAATGACTAGAAAACTCATTTACACTCATTTACAACTAAAGCAAAGTGAATTATCTCCACTGCAGTTGTTAAAAAAATATATTGTGATAAAATATGACCGCCAAAAAGTGTCCCAAGCAAAGCAATAACACATTTGGTTGACAGGTTCAAATTTGGACTGAAAGTTGGGGAGGTGGGGGTTCAGTTTAGTCAGCACTATCAACTAGCAGAATGACTGAATGATCAGTTATTAATCAAGGAGTATAGTGTTTCATTTATTAAGCAATATCCTGGTTAATTTGATGTAAATGAAATACAATTTAAAGTATCAAACTCAACCAAGGTGTACTATTTGAGGAAAAGCCTTACTGATGAAACATGTACACAAAATGCAGCTGGTTGGATACATCAGATCACTGCTCGTTCACATTGAAGACAGTGCAGATTCTAAGACTAACAAGCAATTTGAGAGGCCCTGTTACTGGAAGACTATTAAAACCAACTGTGAAGTCTAGCCATACTTAATTTTAGCATAAGAGAAAATGAGAGCAGGGAAGAGAGAGAGAGAGAGAGAGAGAGAGAGAGAGAGAGAGAGAGAGAGAGAGAGAGAGCGAAAGAGAGAGAGAGAGAGA
>JBBIGC010000002.1:16039130-16051373 GCA_037576955.1 Lepidarchus adonis
TATATATTTGAGGACAACCTGGCTCAAGATGTATATAATGTCTGATCTGAAATATTTCAACGTAATTAAATATACAAATACTTTTTTATTTGCACAAACCCTAATCATGTTTGCCTGACTCTTCCTTCAGTTTAGCATTTTACACATTTTACAACAGCTTTTGTATTTAATATATTGTATTAATACATGAAGGAGCATTTCAATGTAAACATAGTATTTGGTTTGTTGTTTGTTATGAAGTTACATATTCTAAAGCTCATTTTTATATCCCCCAGCCACACTGAATTGACAGCATTTGAATGTTTTCTCTCATTGTTCTCTCACTACAATACCTAGCATGCTTTAGGTAAATACGTCATATAACCACTGGGCAAAAAGAAACTTTGTAGAGAAATGTTTGAAAAACTAGTTGCCTCCAGACTTGCCATAATGCAAAGGTAATGCATTTTTTATTATTAAATAATGGTCTAAGATGAAAACCTACAGTCCTCTACACATGAACAATAGCTGTCTAAAGGCAGTGGTATCAATGTACTTTAAGTGTACAGTAATTGCTTGTAGTTCATTTAAAGCAGCAGTCTCAGTGTTGAGCTCTCTTATAGTACAGTGCACTGAGAATGTGTGTGTGTGCATGCAGCAAGATACAATTTCTATTCCTTGTCTCCTCCTCTGACTGTTCCAGCCAAATGTGTTTTTCAGAACATTAGATTTAGCTTCCATTATCCCATAAGAAATGCCCAGTTAAATGAGCTGCAGCACAATTTCCCATAATCCTACAGTGTGCTGTACTTAAATGCTGTAATTCTTTAGTTTTTACTTACATTTGACAAATTTTTGCTGAATATTTTCCAATTTTCAGCATGTTGTAGTGATCATATAATAATTTAGTTAATGTAACTTAAAGACTGCTTTTTAGTGATAAGAATTTAACATTTCCAATATCTGTAATCAGCAATCAGCAATCTTAACAGAACATTGTAAAAAAAAATACATTCAGCATTAGGTTTGTGTTCAATTTTGAGTTTAAAATACTGTGCTACATAACTAGATTGTGTTTGTACTGCTCTTCGAAACTAATCAAAATGAAAAACACAAAATGAAATTAACCACCGCACCATTAAATCAAGTACATGTAACAGCTCCCACTCTGAAACCGGAACCCGGATTTGCGCAGCAACTTTTTCACTCTGTGACCCGTTCTGAAGTGTGTGGTGAAGAATGGAAGAGACAGAGGCAGCAGCATTCAGTCATGGTCTTTATTCTGGTGGGGTGGTTCCCCACTTGTTGTTGCACCCTGTATATAGCCCTCTCCTTCCCAAAGCAGTCATAAAAAGGACTAATACACAAAAAAACATACATGAACATATAAAAATAATAACGCAAACATACCTGGTGGGGGGAAAAGAAAGAAAAAGTTTTTCCCTCTTGCTGTTGCACCCTCTATGTAGCCCTATCAGCCATGAAAAATGCACCCACATTAATGGGGAGAAAAATTATAACCCACAAAATTGTTAATATTAGTTAATTATACATAATTATAACACCCAGTTCTTCTCAAAGAGCATTAATATATTTGCACATTGTGTAATAACCAGTTGGGTCTTAGGTTGCAGGATTCTATAAATATTTACTGAATTAGGCATGGCTGATCAGACACTCACCTCTCCTTCCCGAAGCAGTCATGAAAAGAAAAGACGAGGTGACGTCACTGGGGGCTACATGCTGAGTGTGCAGCAAGGGCTCATGGGAAAATTAGTTCTAAAAAAAAGAAAAAAGAAAGAAATAACCAACCAGGTAGTAACAAAAAAACAAAAAGAATTTTGGGTAATTATATATGTTACATTTAATGTCATTTACAACAACAAAAAACTACGCATGATCTTTCCTAGCATTGTGACCTTTGTACAAAATAAATACTGTTTCAAATTTAAAATGTTCTTATTTTGTCAAAACTGAGTGCCAACATATGTTAAAATTGAATAAGTTTTATGCCAGTGTTATTCTTTGTATGAACGAATGCATGAATGGGCAGAGCATGGCTACTCATTTGTCGTTGTGTGTTTGTACTAAATTATGTGTATGGGAATTTGTTTTAAATCGTAAAATAAAGCAAATTGTATAGTTTGTTCTGGTATTTCCGCTGATGGAGTAACTAGTGTTAGGTCATCATCGGTATTGCCTTACTGGATGTTGGTCAACAGGGAACTGCTACTGATTGTCAAGCATAGTGATAGACATGCTTGCTTACATAACACCAGAGGGATGGGAGTTACCGGGGGGCTTGATAGAGCCACCATTGATCTAATACTTGCATGTTTTGGTAGGGCTGAGTTTTCCATGCAGAGCTGCTCTTGCGATGGCCTTTCCTCACGTGGTAGCCACTGAATTCTCCCATCTGCATGACTAGTTTTTGTCACATCACTGGATCTGTATTGATGTTAAAAACTGCACACTGTATTAGTATGTGCCGCTTAGGGTGTGACTTTATTATGTGTTTTTTTGTTTGTTTGTTGTTTTTTTCATGTGTTCATTTGCAGTAAACATGTGTGACATGATGGTGCCTCGACAAGGTTTCTCATTCTGTTTTTGTTATAATACACACTAGTGCAAGGGGTGCCCAGTCTTACCCATTAAGGGCCAGTGTGTCTGCAAGTTTTCATTCAAAATGAGTAGCAGCACACCTAATTGCACTTATTTACCAGTCTAATCTTCACACAGTTTATCAAGTGAGCTCTTGCTTTGTTACAGCCACACCGGCTCTTTGCAGTTCAGATTTGACACCCCTGTATGTAACACCATCCAAAATCAGCAAATCCACAGTATGGCTTATACAGAACACTTCCATCTCTTTTCCCTATCCTGGTTTCCCTGCTTCACCCCATTGTAGTAGCTGTTGTGGTAATGTCAGCATTGTTAAGTGTGCCATTGTGGTGCTTTTACTGATTTGGCAGTTATTTACTTCACTCTTGTGTTCTCCTCTTTTCACCATGACCAGTCAAACAGCTTGAATGTTTGCACTTTATTTTGCAGCTAACACAAGGACTTGTTTCCTATACATAACACAGTGGCCTGAGAAACAACCATAATTGCAAATCTTTGCTTGGACTTCATGAAATGCTTATTGAAGATCCCCCTTTTCCTAGCAAATGATAAGCTTTAAAATTGTATCTATAATATATATGAATAGAAACTGTAAAATAAAGTGCAACCAAGAGGAGTTTGAGTGTTAAACAATGTTGTAATCCAGTGGTTTACTGTCGTTTGATAGGTGGTTGTCAATGCTCTTCTCGGTGCCATTCCCTCCATCATGAACGTGTTGCTCGTCTGTCTCATCTTCTGGCTCATCTTCAGCATCATGGGTGTCAATCTGCTTGCCGGAAAGTTCTATGAGTGTGTGAACAAAACCTCAGGAGTTCGTTTTAACGAGACCATGGTTGCAAACAAAACGGATTGCGAGCAACTAGGCAATGAAACTGCCCGTTGGAAAAATCTGAAGATTAACTTTGATAATGTTGGAGCAGGATATCTGTCCTTGCTTCAAGTGGTAAGGGGTCCTTTAAGAAATTAGTGTACAGTAGTGTTTGAAAGTTTGTGAACCCTTAAAATGTTCACATTTTTACATAAATATGACCAACATATAACACAATCAGATTAGTACTTTTAATCCTAAGTAGAACCCAATTTAAAAAATGAGACAGAAATACGTTAGTTAATTTAGTTTATTATCCAAATTTAGATAATTATTCAACATTACAAACTGTGAGTGAAAAAGGTATGTGCAGTTAATTTGAAAGTTAAAATTGAGTATTTTCAATCATTTGGATCATAATCAGGTGTGAAAGTGTATCATGGCATGTATCGATGAGATTTCTGATAAATTAGACAAATTGTGTACATATAGAGGAAAATCACAATTATTTTACCCGCTCCAGGAGAAGTTGATCAAGGGTCACTTCACTGTGTTGCCTGCAAGATTACAAAGGAACCCAGGGAAACCTTTAAGCAACTGATGGACACTCTCACATGAGCTCTCTAATAAGTTTTGTGGATAGATGAAACCAAATGTTGTTTTTTTATTCAATTAAAAGCATTATGTGTGGGGAAAGGAAAAGAATCATAATGGTGTTCTACCAAATAGTTAAAGAAGAATAAAGTTAAATGTGGAATAGCAAGGTCAATATCCTGACCGTAGCCTTGGTCAGCAGTTAATGTGGAAAAAAACAACAATGAGCATTCCAGATATTACTGGGCTAAAATTACTCCAAGCCGATATGAAGAACTTATCAATAGTTACTGAAAAGTTTAACTGCAGTTACTATTGCACAAAGGCATTACACCAGAATCTAAAAGCAAAGTTCTACTTACAGAACTCACAGACACAGAACCTAAGGTTTGGCACAAAGTGGTGAGCCATGGTCCGTCTGTGCTCCAGTGAGCCTTAAGTTGGGTTTCCTTTTATACACAATCATAATCCCCTCATCTTTTATTAATTCACCTGCTCATTGTAGAATATTTAAAAACATTGGAACCTGAATATTGTATTCTTTTCTACTTCTCACTCTACTTTTGCCTCTGCCCCAACTTCTTTTGATTGTGTTGCAGGCTTCAGATTTGATCCTATTTATAAAATATATCTAAGCTGAACAGGAAAAAAAAGCTTTTCATAAGTTAAATAAAGGTTCAAGAGAATATATCAATGGCAAATGTTGGTTTAAATGCATTTTATAAAACGTCCCAACTTTTTAAAAGTTGTGTTTGTCCTTTTAGGATTGGTATGAAAATCTAAAGATGTCATATTTATGCAGACAGATATATAATGTTCTAAAAGGTTCACACATTTTCAAGCATGACTGTTGATGTTTAAAGGATGTGATGTAAAGTGATGAGAACAGAATAAGTCAGAATGTCTCTTCTGTCTTTTTCTTTTTTTTCCTCCCTCCCCTCAAGGCAACTTTCAAAGGCTGGATGGACATTATGTATGCAGCAGTAGATTCTCGCAATGTAAGTCTGTATTATTACAGTACTTCTAAATACTGATATGTTGATGGCTGGTGGTTTTATGTCATTGTCCAAAGACGGTCTTGTATCTAGTGTGTACTGTTTCTTTTCTGTATCTGTAGGTAGATGAACAGCCAAAGTATGAAGTGAGTCTTTACATGTACGCCTACTTTGTAATCTTCATCATATTCGGCTCCTTCTTCACTTTGAACCTCTTCATTGGTGTCATTATTGACAACTTCAATCAGCAAAAGAAAAAGATAAGTATCTTCAATATTTTGAGGTTACACTCTTGCAAAATGGCAGAGAAAATGTTTTTTTTTCTTGCCAGTATTATTCACACATAATTCATATGAATCTTTGAATGTAAACATTCACTTATGGGTTCTAGCATTGTAACATGATAAAGCTGTCATAACTGTGGTAATTTGTGTGCACATGCTTGCTTCTTATGTGGTAAATGTTAGAGTGGGTTAAGGAGCATATTGCTGAGTCAAGGAGAATCCTTTTTTACACAAGAATTGAATGCCACAGTCTGTTGCAAATTCAGAAAGCATAGACATTTAAGGAATGAGCAGGAAGTTTGATATGTCAGGTCACACAATATACCTACAGTTAGGTGTTCTGCCTTAGTTAAATATGTTAAGATTATTTCTAAACATTTTAAATGTTATTAGACTAAATGCTAAATAGAGAGATGTGGAAGAAATGCCTAAAAAGAAAACATTTCCAGGGCATGATGCAATGGTTAAATAGTTGCCAAAAACTTTAATATCTAAATAAATTCCACATAATGTAGAAGTTTTGTGCACCTCTGCCAGGAGCCAATTAAAAACCTTCTATTTAAGAGTGTAAGAGTGTACGTTAACTTTGTTTACTTTGCCTGTTTACTTTGGAGGTCAGGATATTTTTATGACAGAGGAACAGAAGAAATATTACAATGCCATGAAGAAACTGGGGTCAAAGAAGCTGCAAAAGCCAATTCCTCGGCCAGCGGTAAGACATTCCATGAATATATACAGTACTGTGCAATAGTCAGAGACCACCTTTTTTCTTAATAACAACAACAACAACAACAACAACAACAATAATAATAATGCACGTTATGTGCCTTTTCAGTAAGGCTTCCATTCACAGCACAGCACTGAGACACACTTCTGCATATGGTTGATCTTCTTTTGTCTGCTAATAGTGGCGCTCTTTCTTCTTAACCTAACCACAGCTTTTCATACTGTTCATTATGTTGCGTTTATCTCATGCCTCATTTTATCAGTTTTAGTGACATTCCCCTACAATGCTTTAGATCATGAAATAGACAACAGTTTATCAAATTCTTCAGTGTCTCCTGTTATACACAGTGTTCTTTTCACATAATTTCTCAGGTCTCTTTCTGTTTCCAATTTACATTCTACCCCTTGACCAGATTTTTTGTAGACATAACTTTCACTGCTATGCTGATGACTTCCGGTTGTATCTCAGTACTAACTTCTCCATAGACTTTCCTCCAACTAACTAATGTATGGCATTTCAGATTTTAAGCATCGAATGAAAGATAACTTTCACAAGCTATACACTGATAAAACTGAAACACTATTGTTTGACCTCAAATATCTGACATCACAGTCATCCCATTTCCCCATTAGCAATAATGGCATTTCCATCAAGTCTGCTTATTGATTCACATATTAAATTCATGACCAAAGTAAAATATATATATTATACATTTTTGTCTAGTGTTGATGCTCATACTCTTGTTCCTGGTTCATTATGTCTCATATTAATTACTGTAACTCACTCCATTGACCTTAGCCTTTACATAAATGTAATATGTTCAAAACTCTGCAAAAAAATATTCAGCTCACATCATCCACATTCTTTTTAATCTACACTGCGTACCTATTCAGTCTTGCTTCTCATCCTCAAAGCTCTTTATAATGTCACACCTCCATTACCCGTCTGATCTCCTGCCTTACTCTTCTGCTCACTCTCTCAGGTCTTCTAGTAGTAATCTTCTGGCTGTTCGTTGTACAAAACTTTCAGTTATGGGAAGCGTGTCATTCAGTGTTATCTCTCCATGATTGCTCTTCTCTTTCTACCTTTAAATTTAATCCAAAATAATTATTTTGTGGTGTGTGTGTGTGTGTGTGTATGACCTTGGGATTTTGAAATTCTTCTTACTTTATAATACTACTACTATAAATAATACTAACAACAACAACAACAACAACAACAATAATAATAATAATATTAATAATAATAATAATGTTGTTTTTAATATGGTTATTATTGTTGTTGTTAATATTAAAATTAGCAACAACAACAATAATAATAATAATAATCACCTGATATCAGTGTCAGCCTTATACCATTTGCTTTTTTTGAGAGGATTCAGTGGAAGTAGGGTGCACAAAGAAAAACATGCACCATTTCTGCAACACAGCAAAATGAACCATTACTGGCAGCCTTTAATGTACACTGATTAAATAAAAGGGTGGTTTCTGACAATCATAAAATATATCTCCAAACTATATCTAGTAACTTTACAGGAGAAAGAAAAGCGTTCCTAATCTGTAATAAAAGTTAATATCTATTTTCTTGCATTTCAGAACAAGATCCAAGGATATATCTTTGACCTGGTAACAAATCAAGGCTTTGACATCTTCATTATGGTCCTTATATGCCTTAATATGGTTACAATGATGGTGGAGACAGACAGTAATTCAGAGCAAAAAGACATTCTTTACTGGATCAATGTGTTCTTCATTGTGCTCTTCACAACGGAATGTGCACTGAAAATGATCTCACTTCGTCAGTACTTCTTTACTATTGGCTGGAACATCTTTGACTTTGTAGTGGTCATTCTGTCAATAGTCGGTAAGATCTGTAAACTTGTTTATCATTAGAAATAGAAAAGGATTTAATATTTGTCAAAGTATCATGTTTAATGTATTTTCCCTTTTCCACAGGCATATGTGTTACGGATATCATAGCGTACTTTGTATCGCCAACGTTGCTGCGTGTGATTCGACTTGCTCGGATTGGCCGAATACTTCGCCTAATCAAAGGTGCCAAGGGAATTCGCACCCTTCTATTTGCTTTGATGATGTCCCTTCCAGCTCTGTTCAACATTGGTCTTCTTCTTTTCCTAGTCATGTTTATCTACGCGATCTTTGGCATGTCGAACTTTGCCTATGTCAAGAAGGAAGCTGGTATTGATGACATGTTTAACTTTGAGACATTTGGCAACAGCATGATCTGTTTGTTTCAGATCACGACGTCTGCGGGCTGGGACATGCTCCTGTCCCCAGTCCTCAATAATAAGTATCCTGACTGTGACCCTCATAAGGAAAACCCTGGCAGCAAGATAAAGGGTGATTGTGGTAGCCCATCTGTGGGCATTGTCTTCTTTGTTAGCTACATCATAATATGCTTCTTGATTGTGGTGAACATGTACATAGCTGTGATCCTTGAAAACTTCAGCGTGGCCACAGAGGAGAGTGCGGAGCCATTAAGTGAGGATGACTTTGAGATGTTTTATGAAGTGTGGGAGAAATTTGACCCTAAAGCCACACAATTCATGGAGTACAACAAATTGTCCGATTTCGCTGATGCGCTGGAACCTCCTCTGCGTATACCCAAGCCTAATAAGATCCAGCTGATCACTATGGACTTGCCAATGGTGAGTGGGGAGCGAATCCACTGCCTGGATGTGTTGTTTGCTTTCACAAAACGTGTCCTCGGGGAAGGAGGTGAGTTGGACATCCTTAGAGGCCAGATGGAGGACCGCTTCATGGCCTCCAACCCATCTAAGGCATCCTATGAGCCCATCACCACAACGCTGCGTCGCAAACATGAGGACATGTCAGCTGTTGTCATTCAGAGAGCTTACAGGACACATATTTTCAGACAGAGCAAGAAACATGTCTCCAACACATACATAGAAACTCAACAGGAGAACGGAAGAGTTTCAAGGACAAATCCAATGGTTAACAACCGTTTCAATTCAGACAAATCTCAAACAAGTCCTTCCACAGCCACCTCAGCAGTGTGCAACAGTATAACACAACCAGGGAAGGACAAATATAAGAAGGACAAAAGGGAGAAGGAGGTCAAAGGCAAGGATACCAAAGAGTGAATGAAATGAATTAAAATGATAAAAAAGATACTCCCCAAAGTAAATGGGGACAGTGTTTACAGCTTGTAAGGAGAGTTATAAGGATCAATCATTTTCTAAATGTGGCTATCTATGCCAAACTAACAAACCTTGAGTTTCAAATGAATGTTAGTGCCTGAAATGTGGCAATGGTGGTATGTAGCTGCATGATGAGGCTGCAGATTTTATGCTGTTTCTCTGAGAAGGTAGTAATGTGCATTTCTCGCATTTTCATACCATATTATTCAGCAATGTATTTTTCCTTAAGAAGTCATGTTCATAATGGCTATTTTTAAGACACATTTTATTTCATGTGTTACTTTATCCAGAGAAAGAGAGTTTGTGAGAGATTGTGTTGTTCCAAAGTTTTTTAAAAACTAGAAAATTACTGCAACTTAAAATAAGCATTAGTGTATTTTTGCTGCTGGGCAATAAAATGCCTATATAAAGTAAAAGAGAATAAAGTCATCTATCTCATCCAGTATTTCAGGTTGGCTTTATGCCTCTTAGGTGCCTCTTAAACAAACTAGAAAGCTGTTAGTATATGTGCCTATTCAAAGGCCTATCTCCATCATGAGCAAATAGTACAAACATTGTTACAGCACCATAAACCTCATTGCTTCCTAAATAAATATTATTAACACTTGCCTCTCAAAGATTTTTTAAGGAGTTCATGCACATAAGTAAGCTTTAATGTATATACTGCTTTGTATATAAATGTGTATAAACCCAGGATCAAGCTAGAGACCATTTAAAAATTACATGGCCTTTGCCTTGTTAATGCCTCTTTTTTATTTACCCCTTCTCAAATGTATTGTGCAGATTATTTGGATATTCTTTCCATTTGTGACGGAAGCCTTAACCCCACATGCTGACCAAGAATTATCCTTAAGGCTTTTTTTTGTCAGAACAGTCTTTTTATTACATACATGTATAATGTGGCTTCACATTCTATAGCATATTTTCTATAGGTATGGACTATGGACTATGTGGTATTGGTATGTGACATTTTGGAACCTGAAAACTTTGTAATCAAACGGACATGATAGATTAGCTATTAACACTTTCAACAGGAAGGTCTTATTAGAAGGAACAATTCCATTATTTTGTTTTGTCTACACTGCATTACTGTAATATATTGTTCTATAATCACTTTGCTTTTTATGTTTTGGTTTGTGTGTGTGTGTATGAGTTTTTGTAAATGCTCAGTTATAATAAAATACACCAGAGGGACTTTACTGAAGGGTTGCACATTTTTCTTTGACAAATCTGTGTATTTGATTTTCATTTGTATTTCCAAGAGATGTTTTTGCAAACTGGGCATGTGGCACATGCATTTATCTTGAATTTTATCCAAGACTGAAGTAAAGGGAAGCTTTGATAGACTGCAGAATATGACTCAGAAATGTCATCAAACAAATCTTTGCACTTGTTTACATATTTGTTATGAAATTTTATCAGGTAACTTTTTATTTTGTTTCATACCAACTATGTCACCCATGATATAATTCCCACTGCTGTTAAGATTGCTGTTAAGTGGTATACTGTTCTGTAGGTGTACTATATCTGTCAGTTAAATCTACATTTATAAAATGAATGTTTTGATTACATAAGCACAGGTAATAGATGCCATATTTTGCACATGCATTATGCTTGTCTAAACTGCATGCAAGACATTGCTATGAGTCATCTGGTTAAGGAAGCCAAAAGAATAAAGATGTCATGTATCTCAGGTATGTGTGTGAAATGATTGATTTTGTTTTATATGAATATCAATAGTTCATCACTACAGAGCCCAGTCTGTTGATTAAAGGATGTAAAAAATGTATGATATATTTAATTTGAGAATCATTAAAATTATTGTAGCCAGAACATTTAAAGAAATGCATTCCAGAATCAGAAATCAGAAAAAACTATATAATCTCATGGGAAATTGCTTTCAAAATGCTATACATCAATTTGTAACAATTTTGGATATTAAGTTTGAAATAAATGTAATTTTAAAAGAATGAGAGCTGACATATAACACACTTTGTTATGTCTCTAATAAATGTCATATTAACCATAATATGACATTACCTTTTATGTGTAATGCTCACTTCTTACAGTGATTGTCATTGCATTTTGAGCTGCATCCCAATGTATGAAAAGTACTCTGTAAATAAAGCTTATTATTATTATTATTTATGCATTTTGGAACAAAAGCTAGGACTTTCTAACCACACACTACTACCAGCACTGGGAGGGTGAAGGTACCACATATATCCACCCTCTACTATGCTTTAAACTGCTACTAACTGCATCATTGGCTGATGCAATGCCCTCAATGTTAAATGTGCTTGGAGGATAACTCGCAGTCAACTTGCAGATGTATTTGCTGGCTAGCATCCCGGTGTTAGTGATGGGCCAATCCACCCCCCACCCCGGAAAGAGTGAAGCCCTTATTGAACTCTTGGCCATTGATGGCTGGAGCTCTACCAGGGATCGAACTTGTGATCTCCCAATGATAGGGACAACCCTTAAACCAGGGTTCCCTAACTCCAGTCCTGGAGGGCCAGTGTCCAGGACAGTGATTTCCCTAGTCACACACACCTGGTTGACTGATAATCGGCAGTTTTAGGGGGTGCATTTGAGCAGATAAATCCATCCAAACTGGGCTTAAAACTGTCCAGACCTGGAGCGTGACCTAGCTAAAACAGTTATGACAGACAGAAGTTGTTGTTTTGTTTGTTTATTTAGGTTAAAGTGGGACAATGAATTGTAGTAGTTTCTGTTAGTGGTTTTGCCTTCATTTACATTATGTGGAAAATGCCTACATCTAACATATCCTTTCTGTAAAATCTTTCCTTGGGAGATATTTTAACACCCTGTACTGTACACATGCTTTTTTCAGTAAATACATAACCAAATATAAATCATTTTTGTGTAATGTGCTGGCGAGGGCCCAGCACGGATATTTAATTGAACCCAGATGCAGAAGCGGCCAGTAAATAAACAAACAAATAAAAACAAGGAAAACTGGCCAAGAACTAAATAAAATAAACCAAGGCGGATCACTCCCTCAACCAACTACACCTACGGGGAGTGATCTC
>JBBIGC010000002.1:16051473-16061724 GCA_037576955.1 Lepidarchus adonis
TAAATAAACTGTCCCTACGGGGGTTTGCTTACTCGAGATCGCCTTGTTGGTGTTGTCTGTGCCTCGATCCTGTCACAATGACCTAATTTTTTTCTTAAAATGGTACAATTACTAACTTGATATACTTTCTTTGTTCTATTGTGAATAAAATATAGGTTTATTTACATTTTACACAGTGTCCCAACATAAGTGAAAATGTCAAAATTTTGCCAAAAAGTGTCAATATTTTGTGTGGCCACCATTATTTCCACCACTGCCTTAACTCTCTTGGGCATGGAATTCACTAGAGCTTCACAGGCTGCCACTGGAATGCTTTTCCACTCCTCCATGATGACATCATGGACCACCTTCTGTTTGAGGATGCCCCACAGATGCTCAACAGGGTTTAGGTCTGGAGACATGCTTGGTCAGTCCAGCACTTTTACCCTCAGCTCCTTTAGAAAGGCAGTGGTCATTTTGGAGGTGTTTGCAGGCTTTCTTGTGCATCATCTTCTGGGACAACAGTCATGCAGAACAATTTGATGCAGTAAGCAATACTGACAGGCTGACCTATTAATACCTGAGACTTAGATGATACCTGGAAAGCCAAAATGCCTAATTGGACACAATTTGGACATTTTCACTTAGGAGTGTACTCACTTTTGTTGTCAGCAGTTTAGACATTAATGGCTCTGTGTTGAGTTATTTTGAGGGGACAGCAAATTAACTGACTACTTTACATTTTATCAAAGTGTTGTCCCATGAAAATATGTAATAAAATACTTACAAAACTGTGAGGGGTGTACTCACTTTTGTGAGATTATGTATGTCCAACAGCATGGCCATACAAGCTCAGGTCAACATGACTCAAATGTTGGTTGGGCAGAAGGAACTGATTAATGCATGTAAGCTTCTGTCTCAAGTGACTAACCACACCTAATTAGGACAGCATTAGTGCCTAATGCGTTTCCAGTCACCCTTTTTATGACTTTACCCATACTCATTTCAACTCAACCACAATCTGCATTAGGCAATCCAAACAGCCGGAAAAGACCGTTTCTTAGAGTGTCCATTTCTTCTGTACCAGCTAATGGGCACTTAAATATATCAAAGGGTGAATTGAGTGTGTGTGTCTGTGTAGAGCATTGTTGCTGTAAGCAGTATAATCAGTGACCACAAGAGACTTGTTTTTTTTTTCATCAATAATGATATTGGCAGAAAAAATATCTTATGAATATATTACTGATGACTGATGATTTGTTGTTTCCAAGAAACACTCTTGAGCTTAAACAAAATTTATTTCTGTAATAAATGATTTTAAGAGACATTTTTGTTTTTTTGTTTTTTTTTGGGGGGGGGGGGGGGTTGTTTGGTATACATATTTTTAATTCTCATTTTCTCCTGTTTATATAAGCATTTATTCAGCTTATGATACATGCAAAACTCTTCTTGCATGCAAACAGGAAGAAAAGAGTGTGGTCCCAAATAGCCCCCATCAAACAGCAAGAACCAATAACCTAAAGTAATTACTAATACTGCAATAATAACTAGAACTAGAACCAGAACCAGTTATAAAGGGTCCGAGCAGCCAGGGTCTATGGTGCCCCGGGCGCTGTCGATGCCACACGTTCCAATCTAATGCAGCATGGAACTCAAATGTGCACTCCTGACAGAGCATTTACTGTAGGCAATGCGTATTGACACATTCAATCTAAAGGGTTTGAAAAAGTAAGAATCTGCTACTGTTAATCATAGTTTAGAGATCATGTGTATTGAATGTTACGTAATTTGGATAAATGGCTTTCAAGAAAATAGTTTAGCAAACTAATCTTTGTTTAATCAAACAAAGATTTTTAAAAACAAACATTTTCGAGAGTGGACATGGGTGTGGCTTTGTGCATTAGTTTAAGCACCTTTCACAGAATTATAAGAGAGAAGAATTTATGATATCATCAATATGATTACAGAGATATTTCATGGGGTCATAATGACGTACAATGAGGTATAGCTGATCACCAATTCCCTCTCATGGTCTCTGAACTCCTTTCTTACTTCCACCTTGTTAATCTGCTGCACTTCCTGTGCACAATTACGAAATCATCCAACCTTCTCGCTCTCATTCTCTTTATTTATCAGCTCCTCAAAGCACTCCTTTCATCTCCTTAGCACACTCGGATGTTTCCTTTACTATCCTTTATCACTTTAACCTGCTTCACATCTCTACCAGCTCAGTCCCTCTGTCTAGCCAAACGTTATACGATTCTTTTCTCCATCCATAGAGTCCAATCTCTCAGGTAATTCACCATTCACATTATCTTTAGCCTTCGTCACCTCTTGCTATGCCTTGCTGTGTTCCAGTCTACTTTCTTCATCTCTCTGACTCTCCAACTTTTTCTTCACAAGCCTCTTCCTTTGAATACTAGGGGTGGGAATCACATGGTATCTAGTGATACGATATGATACGATACGATACAATACGGTACGATACGCACATATGGCCCATAATAACGGCAATATCATGATACAGTGAATTTGCAATAATCGAATATATCGCATGACACATAGTCAGAAGCGTGGTCAGAAGCGTGGTAAAACTGCGACTTTGGCTTCAGAGCTGAGTGGCAGTAACTTTGACGTGAAGGCTCTTCAGAAACCAGAGAGTGCAAAGACTCAGTGTGATGCTGTTTGTGACCTGTGGCTTTTAGTGGTGGCCTAGTGGTTAGGACATTGCCCCTGGGATTCAAAGGTCGCCGGTTCAAGTCCCAGCCCAGACACCACTGAGGAACTCTTGAGCAAGGTACCATCCCCCTTCACTGCTCCCCGGGCGCCTCTGTTGACGGCAGCCCACTGCTCCACGTGTCCACATGTGATGGGTTAAATGCAGAGAATATAATTTCCCACTTGTTGGCCTATAAGGGTTAATTATTATTTTTATTATTATTATTCTTTTACTCTGTACAGAGCAGTTTCTGCTCCCCTCTAGTGTCATGCTATCAACCCATGCTCTCGCTGCTTACGAACTACGACTACAACACTTTCCACCTATTTTCCCCTCACTAGACATTAGTCCACAATGCATTGCTCCACATGAAACTCGCAAACAATCATTGTGTCTCCACCAATTATATCGATGTGTTTAGAAGGTGGGTCCTCCAGTACAGCTTTAGTTTTTAACCCTTATTATGGAGAGTTACGATTTTGTTAAATCTAAATTATTGCTGAGGACAGTTCAGCAAACGCTAGATATTGGTGGGGACGTGCAGTTGTGCAAAATTTCATTATTGGGTCTTTACCCCTTATGCGGAGATGAGCAGAAATATGGCTGTCATAAAATAATCCATGGTCTGTTTCGTCAATGTTCTAAAAGCGAAGCAAAGTGAACCCAGACTTTAGATGTTACTGAGCATCTTTCAGCCAAGCTTTCTGTTTCTACCTGTTGCTAAGTTACTCTTCAAGTTTTACCCATGTCCTGCGGTGCCACCCAGAGGAGATTCAAAAAGTCAAATTGGCAGCAAATGTTTATTAATTAAAATATTGATATTGCAATCAGCATATCAATTGTCATATTGTGTGAGCAAGGATGATGATATATTGCCATATCAATATTTTGTCATACCCCATTGTACACATTATTGTGAACTTCATGATTCCACCAGCAGGTTTCCTTAGTTTTTTTTCTTCTGTCCTAACGCAGCCATAGTCCAATGGTTAGAGAAGTGGGTTTGTGACCGAAGGGTTGCAGGTTCAAATCTCGGAACCGGACAGCAGGTTGAAGTACCCTTGAGCAAGGCTCCTAACCCCCTACTGCTCACAATGTATGTCGCTCTGGATAAGAGCATCTGCCAAATGCTGTAAATGTAAATAAATGTAAATGTACTGTCACATTAAGCACCTATCTGGTTGTTTCCCTTACCACTTCTGCAGCAGTTGCCCAGCAATCTGGTAACTCTTCCCTACTAACTTCTCTCTGAACTCCACATTACAGTCTTCTTTCTTTAACTTCCACCATTTTATTGTTTACAGCAATATATACGTGGTGAATACAGAACTGCACCCCACCACTACTTTGGTCACTCGGACCACATTTCTCTGTTCATGTACCCAGCTTACAGACAAAGACTAAAACAATCAAACACTGTCATGAAGCAAATCATACTCTGGAACCCGAAACTGGAAGCATCTTGCAGGAGCAAGTTTGATTATGTTTGGATGTTTTTGTGAGAAGATATCAGATGTAGAGTAATCACAGAGCTCGTCTAGAATATTGATTCAACAGGCTTAGACAGCCTTGGAGGAGGTAGCTTTAATGCAATTCAAGTCTGATTTTTGTCATATTTGGTATAGCTTGTGTGTGTGACTAAAAACAATCCTGTGAAGTTCCATCAAATTTGACTATTCACACTAGCATATATGAGCTGCTGAAATTTGATTGGCTGTATGGCAGCCATTTTGGGAAATCAGCCAATGGCCACTTTATCGCTAGAGTGTAAATAACGCCAAGTACATGAATATAAAATTTTAGATTTTTATGTTGAGCAGTTCTTGAGATATTGACAGGTCTCAGTTATAGCGTCCCCTATAAACCAAAGTGTAGCCTCCTTTGCAGATGTCCAAAGTTTGGAGTGGCCATGAAGTTTACCATGTTTGGTTACATTTGTAAGTTTTACTGAGAATATATTGGCTTTTTTTTACAGGCCATGTCTACAAAATTGACTGACTTGCCAGAGCGTAAATGAAACATTTTTTTCCAAAATGGTGGGACATTTTAGATTCAGGAGTTTTCAGAGAATCAGGAATTTTCATTTCCCACACGGTTCAAGAGATATTAGCTAAAACGCATATGGGTTTGTAATAGCACCACCTAAATGCGTGTGATTTAGCCTGTGGTCGGACTTTTGAGTAGAGAAGAATAAAAAAAGAGTAAAAACGAAAATGCCAAGGAGCAGCAGAGCTATTTTTTCTGAGTACTGAAATGTGCAGCTGTTTTCACATGGTTACATGGTCCAGGCTGTTTACAGAGCTTGTTTGCAAATGTCAGCAGCTGAACCTTTGAATATACAACCTCTTTAATAGCTGTAGCTTTTCATTCAGAGATGCAGGAATCGTTACTGTGATTAAATATTGACCAGTGCAGCATGTGTTTGAGTTTGGTCCAGGCTGTTAGTTGAACAGGAAAAGCATGAATCAGATTGTTTTTTTATTATTTACATTTTTTTCTCTTTCTTTTTTTGCATGAATCAGATTGTAACTACACCAGTGGCTGCGATTAGGGAGAAACGTGTAATTCATTATTAACCAGATGCCGTAGACTAATGTTTGTCTGTATACCGTCAGCAAACAAGCCAATAAAACCATGCACATAACCACATCTCTGAGATTCAGATCTCTGCTTCAATCACCACCATACCCACATCTCCTAATTTGTTGCGTTGGACTACTGGCCATTTAGCACGCCACTATCAATTTCCCCTCTTCCAGGAGCTGCTGTCAGTTGTTTCATGCCATCTGGCATAATTGAGTTTTGTCCGTATAGTGGCCTCAAGCTGACCCACCCAGCAGCCTGTGAGTGAGTGGTCATACATGGCTGAGGAAAAGGTTTTAACTCTTTCCCGGAAGAATCATTAGCTAGTTTTACTGAAGATGCTCATTTTAGGGTTCCTATGTATTGTTTCCAAAGCCAGTATGGTAGTTCCCGCAGCAGGGTCATTCATTGGCCACTGTATTCGGCACCTGATTGGCCAACCAGTGAAGCTCATTTACCAGATGACCAATAAAATTTAGAGTGAAGCTGCGCGGTCTCGTTTTGTTGTTGCCTAGCAACGTGACATCACAACCATTCGCCCTGCCACTTTCTTTGGGTTCACCGCCGTGTGTGTGCGTTCGTGCGTTCGTGCGTGCATATGTGTGTATCTGCCTAGAACCAATGGAACACTTATCCAGCGTGCAGGATTGGCTCATCAAAGGTTTTAAAAAAAAGAATAAAGAAAGGATAAACCGAGCAGTTAGACTGCCTCATATATTTAAAGATACATATCACAAACATCATTTATGTAAATAACTGAGTAGAATTAAGGACACGTAACAACTCACAATTTCTTTGTGTGCTAATGCTGGTTGTTTTCTTACCATTAGAAAATGGAAAACATGATAAAACATGTCCATATATACAAACACACAGTGTTTTCCATATAAAAAGTATATGGAAAGCAAATATTTGTTGTATCAGACTCTACTGGAAGCAACAAATTTTTCATATATCAGAGATATATAGAAATGGCAGTTATGGGTTTCACTTAACTTCCACTCAAAATGGACAGTGTTTTAATATGAAAATGAAAAATCAACAAAAGAGCTAAATTACATTTTCCACTCAATGTTCTTCTATATGTAAATGTTCAAGTTAGTTTTCCACGAGTCAGGCAGATTTACAATGAGTAACACTGAACAGACATTGTACTATTGTCAGTAAACTGCCCTTGTAGAGTGCTCTGTTGAGGTTGCCAGATTGATCAATTAGAGTGAATGAGGAGAAAACACAATGCAACAGGCCACATCCAGCAGGGTCCTTATGACAGAAGCTCTTTACCACAAGATTTTTCCTCAGAGTTTTATAGGCCCTTTAGGAGCTGACATATACATTGTTTCTAAGAGCAAACAGGAAACATTGATCGGATCCTGAACTGCCAGTGTCAGTTAAATGTAAACACATTTTTTCACCAAGGTCTTATAGTCTCTGGGCTAAAATCCTTATTCACAAAGGATTTACAAAGAGTTTAGATCTGTAGAAGTTTACAGCTGGCTAATTTGAAAACATACAGTATGCGATCATGATGTGATTACAAGTAGTCAGGATCATGCCAATTTATCCAAAACAATTGTATAACTGCCCAAAAAAACATTATAACACAGTGGATGTGTAGTACGTGAGTAGCAGGAACACAGTGCCATGTTTGGCTTTGCCCCATGCTCCAAGCTCAATATCAACCTGATTTACTCCCCCATTGATGAATGCTGCCCAGGCTAATGATTATCTGCCAGTGCATGTATGGAATGGAATCTGACAGGACAGGCTAAGTTCCCCACTGGGACAGCAGTCAAGCAGGCCCTGGTTTAGACTGGGTTCAGGAGCTCCCAGTGCTGTGCTCACAGCCACCATTCTGTTCTCCACTGCTCTAGACATCCACAGCTCTAATTTCACAATCAATGTTGTCAAACTGTTGTGTAACACTGAGATGCTCATTACTGCTGATGAGGATAAACAACATTTCCATTCTATTCAACTAGTCAACACAGAAGAGTCCAACAAGCAGCAATGATAAGTGCTTTCACTTTTAAACTGTCAAAAGAGTAATGTCCAGAGCACACCAGCCCACATTACCCAAAGCAAAATCTCTTTGTGCAGGAACTTGGCTTTATAATGTCCCATAATATGAGATGAAACTAGTAGAAAATAACAGAACAGTGTAAATGAAGAAGGAGACTCTAGGAATGACAGTAAAATTCTGGGCTCTCCAGGATCAGAAGTAAAGTCCCAGCAGTCACACACAAAAATGGCACAACTTAGTGTTTGGGATTGTGGAAGGTTTGTTGGAGGCAGTTGGGTTGATGCACTCTTGGTGTTAAAGAGCTGGTTTAATGTCTGATGTAGGTCATTTTTAAATGTACATTTTATCTTTTATATAATAATTGGCTCTGATTCTATATGGTTATCATTCCAAGAAATCAAGACCTACTGGCCTTTGTGAAATATTTGACTTCCCTTGACAGTGCAGACATATGATTGGGATTATTCCACCTGAATGAGTTAGAGACATCCCTCACCCCGTCAGCTGCTCAGCTGCTCTGCAAAAAGGGTAATAAAAGGGAACAACTTTTAAATCCCAAACACTGGAGACCTAATACTCATTTATTAACTGTAAGACTTATTATTCAATAATTAGCAACACAACGTGTTAACATTAAACTTATTATGTAAGGTATGTAGGACTGTAGAACTGCTGTGTGGCTACATACAAAAATATAGAATAAAAAAAGGATATCATAAAAAAGTTCAATATTTCTTGACATTACTTTTAGAAAGTAAAATCCATATACTATATAGACTCATTACACATAGAGTGATATATGTCAAGCCTTTATTTTTTGGAATTTCGATGATTATGATGATTTCAGATAATAAAACCCAAAATTCACTGTCTCGGAAAATTTTAATATTGTGAAAATGCTTCTTGGAAAGTCATGGTGTCACACCCTAATCCACAAATTAACTCAAAACACCTGCAAAGGTTTCCTGAGCCTTTAAATCGTCTCAATCTAGGTCAGGAGACTGATGGGGATCATTGGGAATACTGCCGACTTGACTGATGTTCAGAAGTCATTGGCAAAAAAGTGTGGTAGGAAAAGGTGCACCAGCAACAGGGACAATTGCAGCATTGCCAAGCAAAATCCATTCAAAAATGTAGGGGAACTTTGCAAGGAGTGGACTGAGCATCACAAGCCACTACATACACCGACAAATCTTAGACATGGGCTACAAATGTCATATTCCTTGTGTCAGGTCACTCCTGAACCAGAGACAACGTCAGAAGCGTCTTACCTGGACTGGGAAGAAAAGGCACTGGACTGTTACTCAGTCCTGTTTTTAGATGAATGTAAATTTTGCAAATCATTTAGAAATCAGGTTATGGTTGATCAGTATCTTCATAGAAAAAAATAAAACTTTTGCCTCAAAGCATTGGGTTAAAAAGCAAACAAACTTAGACGAATACTTCAGTAACTAATCCCCCACCACACACACACTACATCTCTCTCCAGTTCTAAATAAAAGGCTTATTATATTATATTATATTATATTATATTATATTATATTATATTGAGAGCGCACACGCCTCAACACGTTTGGGTTGAAGCCGTAGTTATGAAGGAGAAGGGCGCCACCGTGAGGAGTGCTGGAGAACGACGTGGAGGATTTCTTCCTATGTTCCAGACAAAAATGGCGGCGATTGTTTGGTTACCAAGACGCCAGGCTTGATCTCCAAGATGGCGAAAAAGGGAGTAAATAAAGTGTTTGCGGAGCTCCAATAAAGCGTTTTCATTACGTGATCTGTTCTGCAGAGAGAAGTGCACGGACATGACTAACGCTGAGGAAGAAGAATTAACACTGGTAAGTTTTCCTCCGTGTATCTGGAGGGAAGCTAGTGCAAGCTGTACGTACTGTTTCTGACGGACGTGTGTTCCTGTAATAAACGAGAACTAGTTATGTTTTACATGCTCAGGTGTTTGGTTAAATGCACACACAGACTGACGCCTTCACTAACTCGACCTCACTGTGCAGCTTCCGATAGAAAAATAAGGGACAGTCGGTAACAGCGTCTTTGATTTCATATCCTCTCACTTTTTCAAATGAACGCTGGATACTAACCTTTATGTCTTGGTGTTTCCAGGCCTCAATTATATATTACTGCCAGGAGAAGTATTCTAGTCATGTGTTGAATGTTTCAAGTGAAGCCCAGAGGAAATTCGGCAATGACCCAGTCTTCATGTTCTTCCATGCATATGGGCTTCTCCTACAAGGTAAACTTCCTCCTCAGTCATAGCAGCACAGCAGCTTCTTCAGTTTTCTTCTCTAAAGGGACGATCTGATGGAAACTGACAAAATTACATCATGATGTAAAATCTACTCTATTGTGTGTTTATAAAGGGTTGTGACTTTATTTCCATTTATTTTTACACCCCCACAGTTCATTGTAGTGCTGTAGCCTCACTTTGTGATTGTTAACCTAAACATCACTAAGTTTTTTTAATTTATTGTCTTAAATATAAAAGTTAATAAAGTGCAGCATAAAGGGAAGAATTTCTGCCTCCTGACTACTGCTCATCTGTGCTAGAGTTCACCACATTTCCTGAAAGAAAACTATTTATTTAATAACTTATATTGTTTCTAAACTTTTTAAACAGTTTTAATCCACCACTCATTCATTTTCCAAACACCAGTTTGGATCACAGTGACAGGAAGCCATCTTATTTCAGGGCAAAGCAGAGACAGACAAACATTAATATGTACATTCATACCTATGGGCAATTCAGAGAGTGGGCAATGCACCTAAATCGCAAGCCTTTGGGCAGGTCTGCACATTTGCACATTTTGACTATACAGGTCCTTCTCAAAAAATTAGCATATTGTGATAAAGTTTTTTTATTTTCTGCAATGTACTGATAAACATTAGAGTTCCTATATATTTCAGATTCATTACACACAACTTAAGTAGTTCA
>JBBIGC010000002.1:16100096-16114680 GCA_037576955.1 Lepidarchus adonis
GTGTGGGTGTGTGTGTGTGTGTGTGTGTGTGTGTGTGTGTGTGGGTGTGTGTGTGTGTGTGTGTGTGTGTGTGTGTGCGCACACCGTGTTAATGATTCTTCTTTTTCACTCTCAACCTGTCTCATATTCACTTGGCTCGTTCTTTCCATCTTGTTCTGTTTGTCTCTCTTCATTCCTTTAGCTTTTCCCTCTTCTTTTCCTTGTCTTTCTTTTCCTTCCCCTTCCACCCCTCCAGACCACAGAATGTTGTGTCTGGCCACAGTGGTTTCCCACTACGCCTCCCTCCCTGCAGAGGGTCTTGGAGAAAGCTTGGCTTTATGTTTAAACAGCTTGGGCCTTACTGCTCTGATTCCCCTCTCCTTCCCCCTACCCGTTTCTCTTTGTCTAACTCTTATTTCGTACTTATTTTTTTGTCTTTTCGTTTCTGACTGAGGCGCTCTCTCACTCTCTCTTTGTCTCACTTCCTCTCACTACAGATAAAGAACATAGGGAAGGACTCCTGTCTGGATGCTGGAGAGAACAACGAGGGAGGAAAAACTCTCATCATGTACCCTTGCCATGGCATGGGAGGCAATCAGGTATCAACAGTCAATGACCTGTGACTTTCTGCACTTTAGTCACTAATGCAGCATTGGACACATGGATGTGCGAAAGTGTCTTTTGAGCTGTAAAAACACCAAGTAAATTTGTGCGCTAATGCCATTGATATCTTTGTCTAGAATTTACAGCACTGCTCTATGTCTCAGTTCTGAGGAGATAATATTTGTTTAACTGATGGTAACCTTAGGCTCATTTGTACAATGCTTTTCTATTGAGATTATACCAGCTGCGTGTGTACAGTTGAACAACTGTGTCAATGGATGCACATTTGAAGTAATGAATTCACTCATTAGAAGGAGTGTCTGGATTCTTGAGGACATAAGTGTTGTTTACATGCAATGCAAGGTTTGCACCTTTCTCATTACATTGGTATTTAATTTGTTTCTTTACTCTTTCACAGTATTTTGAATATTCTACACACCATGAAATCAGACACAACATTCAGAAGGAGCTATGTCTGCATGGGAAAGATGGGCCATTGACACTTGAAGAATGCCAGTATAAAGGCCACAACACCTTCGCTGGTGCTGAACAGAAATGGGAGCTACAGGAGGTAGTGAAACTTTAATGGGTTATTCATCATTGCATAACTGTAGATGTAAACGAAGCCATTCAGAGCAGTTTGATGTGAAATGCATAATTCCAGGGAAATCAAACAGCCAGAACTGTCTACATCGATGGTGATAGGAACCAGTAATCCAAACTGTTTAATGCCTCAAAGATGCGTACATCAGACGTTAGATATTGATATTACACAAAACTTTTCAGTACTTTTTATGGTCGTTTTGAAATGTTTTTGGTCTGAAATTTTAAATACAAACCCCACTCCCAAGTAGAACATTTTGTGAAATGCAATAGAACAAGAATCTGTAATTTGTTCATTCTTTTGAACCTTTATTTACCTGACAGCAGTACAGTGTAGTCACTGACCAACTTCAGTGTATTTAGTTAAATACAAACAGGTTTTTACTTTGATGCTTACAACAAAAAATGTTACGACAATGGCCTGCCTGTTACATCATCTTTCATTTTAAAGACACTTTTTAAATAATTGGTATCAGAATAGAGCTTTATTGATCCCCAGCTGGACAAATGTACTTGTTACAGCAGCGGAAGAGAGAAATGTTCTTAGGAAAAGTGCACCAGTAAGAATTTACAATAAAATACAATTTATTTTCAATGTAAATAAAAATGCAAATAGAAAAGGCTGTATCTATAGAAAGTGTGTGTGCATGTGATTTAGAAATGGGAAACAGAGTTATTGCACCAAAAATGCCCCCCACACCACCTAGTAGTAATTGCACAGAATCATAAATAAGAGAAATTTAGATTTTTTTAGGATGCTAAATTGTTGCTCATGATTGGTTCATTAGAAATGGTCCAAAATGAACTTCCATTACACTTTATTCTAGAGATTGGAGGTTTTCTTCAGTGCTGGCTATTGCACTGGTTTCCAACTGCTGCTAATTGTTGTTCCTCTGTATTTCTCTTTGTCTGTCTAGGATCAGCTCTTTTATAATGTGTTTTGGAGGCTGTGTCTCAGCGCTCGTTTTGAAAACCCCTCTTTGGTCGCTTGCAACTCAGCAGACCGATATCAGCTGTGGGTGTTTACCTGAGAGGACATCTGTGAACACATATAAACACACACACTGCAAATGACACTCTATAGATGCTATAGCCCCTGAACACCAGAATAAGAGTTTTAATTTATTTTTTTTATGTGAAGTTACTGCTGCTGGAAGTAGTATGCATACGGTAAAAAGAGACATACAAACAAAAAGCAACATAGCACCTTCAGGAAGGATGTTGAAGATGTACAGTGAAGCACAAAGTGAAGTTTTCCAAACCTTCGTTTTGATTTTCAACTTTTTGCTTTATATTCCTCTGTGTTACAGGAAGGGCTGTTACCATTGCTTCAGAACAAAACTCTTATCATGCAGCTGATCATGACCTTTAAATATTCTCACTTCTTTTGAGGTTTCATGGACATGTAAATGCACCAAAGACTTTGTAAAAGTATTTATAAGCCCAGATTTCACCATGTGTAATTTCGCTTTGCCCTTTGCACTGGAACTATCCCCCCAGATGAGTTTGAGTCCTGTTTTTATAGCAGAAAGAATTCAGGATTTTTTCCAAACATTTTCACACTCAACAAATGATTTTCACTCAAATGAATCACAGGAAGATGCCTGACAGCTGTTGGATTTTATATGAACAGTGAGCTAAAAACACAACTGAAATGAAAGTTATGCCCTCAAACTCATTAGATTTGTTACAATTTTATTTTGTTACATTATTTGATCATTTGAGGTGTTTTTCATGTGAAGAGACAAGTATTTTTCTTACATACAGTTGTACAGATATGGAATTTTTACTGAATACGGAACAATGTAGTTTGCCTATTTCAGCAGAAGAGGGCGCTGTGCACAAAGGTTTATGTCCAAATTTCAGCAAGGACAGGCCTGTTAGTGGTGCAACTCAACAAAAAACACTGCAGCATCAGTCCTTTATGTGTGTGTAAGAAAATAAAAACAACTCTTTTTATTTCTTTTGGGTTCTTGATCATGCTAAGGTGGATGACTATGGAGGGTTGGATCAATAAATATTGAAAATTCCAATCCTGACAGTTTTTGGAGACTTCATCCTTGCATGGAAATATGCGTTTTCTAAGTAATCTGAATATCTTTATAGTAAACCTGCTGTTGAGGCAGAAAAAATGCTGAACAAATGGGTAGGAACTTCCAATAGGCCTCTATTTCTAGTTCTGCTACACCAAGACATGGTAAGTGAACTGTAATGACAGCTCCTAGTTATTTCACCATACGGGTTGTATAAATCACAGTTCTGGACAAGAAGACAAACATTTTCCAGATAACTTTTGTATTACTTTGTATTGGGCTGAAAGGAATATGGTGTAATTTTAAGATGTCTTGGCAAAAAGGTGGATGCAGGGTAGGTATTGTTGTCAAAACTGCATCCGAGTTTCCTTGAAACCACTAAAATATTACTTTGCCTCACTTGGTAACAGAATTGTTGCTAATGGTTAGCTGAGTAAATAATCTTGGTCTCCAAGTGAATAGATAACCATTATAACAAACTATAATGAAAATGTTTTTACCATAACACTATAAGCCATTTATTTTTGCCTACCACATATAAGGTCAACAACTTTGCAACTACTGTACCTAATTTTATCAAATTTCTGTGATGTTATGACTTGTTTGGAGATTGTGTTCACATGAATTGTCCCAGTCTGAAACAAATTTCCCCAGTTCCGTCAGGAATAAATAACTTCTAATGGTTTTCTCAGTAGCATAGTAGATGGTTGACATTTTAAAGATTTTTTTTGCTTAAACGATGTTAAATAAAAACACAAGAAAGCCACTGATAGCAAAGAAAGGTTTTATTCAATACATAGCTACTGCTTCATGAGACCACAATAAATACACATTTCAATAGATCATTCATAATAAATACTGCAAACAGAATGTCCCGGGATGCTAATTGGGCTGCAGTGTGGCGAGTGATGCCTGCTGCTAATGGCATTAGCACTGCTAGCTCAGGCTGCTTCGACCTGAAGTCTGTACATCGTTTCTACTCCGCCAGAGAATGAGGTTATACAAGCACTGTGAGTCAAGAGGTAAAATAAAAAATATAAAGAAAACCATAACAACAGACTGTAGAAATATCATGACATCTTTCAAGGCAAAAACGAAGTGTATGGGCTCCATCGTGTCAGGAGGCCATAACTTCCTGTTCACAGAAAACTCTAAACTTTGTGACTGAAAAAGAAAGGCGTTCACTTTTGTTTCTGTGAGCCACAACAAAGGCCTCATTCCAGTTTACCTTACAAACTATTTATGATCTTTCTCTCTTCTAGGAACATTCAGTAATTTCCCTCATTTGTTCAATTATTTAGCTTCCACTTTGTTCTACAAGTAACTAATTTATGGCCTTATTTCCTGTAAAAGGATTATGTTTCTATACTTGCTGTGGTCATGTTTGTGTTTCTCTTGCACACTGGGGAAATCGCTGTTAATATGATTGTCCTATCTTATGCTTTTTGAGAAACGATTTGAAAAAGGCCTATATTTCCTCTAAACATTATAAAGACATATACCACAATATTTGTGCGTTAAATAAGACTTCATTTCAAAATGTATCTGTAAATGATGTTGATATCTGGTTAGTGTAGGACTGACCTCTGTAAAAATACCCTTTGGAAATAAACAAAGCTGTCACTTGTAGGGTACCCATTTTGGTACACTATTGCACTTGTCAACCTAATTAGTCTTCATAATTAATTTGCCCATATATAGTAAATTTAACTAAATTACTTTGATTTTATTAGACGATCAGGTATAGCTACTACCAAATTCATCTCTAGCAGATCTTTCAGTACAACTGAACTGCGATTATTGCACCAGCAGTAAACAGTGGCACATTACACAGGGAAAAAGGTCTAATGCTGCCATACAGTTTTTATTACAATGTATGAGAAAACGGAACTCATTCTGCACCAGACCTGTGGATCTTCTCAATATGATTGAAATAATCACTTTGCTACACATCTAATATTAGAAAGGTCCTTTCTATTTATTTATGTATTTAGTTCTTAGTTTCCATAGACTTCACAGTTTTATCATTTAAACACTGTTATATAATCATAACTTAATTTCAAAGATATGTGATGCCTCATAATTTACTTGATGCTTTTCAAAGTGCATTCATCATGTCCCTGTATAGCCCCAAAGATAATAGCTGGTATTTCTGAAATGAAGAACTCTTTCTTTCTCTAACTCTTCAAACCTGAATGTAGTGATGGAATTAAATAATGATACAGTAAGAGAAAGTCCACCTTGTCTGCGAAAGACTTTCTGCCAGCCAGTGTGGCATCAGCCCCTGGAAAAGTGCATTGTTTTCATGAAATGTATTATATTCACAACTTAAATCTTGTGATTTTGGTATTGTAATCAAAGGCAAAACAGCAAACATTTTAAGAGCGGGCTTCATGCTTTTACAGATGCTTTAAAAGCATGAGATACATATGTAACAACGAGAACTCAACCTTTTTACAGTACATCAATGCAAATTCTTACAAAAACCATAAATTGCCAACCAAAGCTACAAAATAACATGCTTTTTTTTATCAAAACAGTTAAGTATACACATTTTCCGGAACATATTAATGAACAGCAAAGTTTTTCTTTTTTTTGTGGTTTTGTTTCGTTTTCTTTTCTTTTTTTGCACCACTGACACAGACATAGAAAAGTTCAATCCACAATATCTGCTCAAAACTAGAACTTTTACTTCTGAAATACAAGATACATTGCACAGGCCTAAAGCTTACAGTTTATGTTATCAGATCTCAGTTTGCACTTTAAATTACAGATTTTTTCCCTGGCTCATTGAAAAATACATAGGTATGAATCCTTCTCTCTGTTGTCATATAAGTCAGTGTGATCAAATTAAAATTCTTGAAGTGCATGAACAAAGGCCATTCTTTCAGTCTTTGTGGTATCTCAATTAAATACTTCATACTTCACCACTTAAAAGCTTGCTTCTGGTCATGGATGTAGTGTCGGTAATTAAACAGGTGTGGGCTCAGCGAAAGGCTCCAGCATTGGCGGTACCTTGGTGGTGTCTGCTAAAGAAGGAACCTCCTTTGGCGGCTCTACCACAAAACAATTCCCATTCGTTGTATAGCTATCCTGTGTGTTATTGTTTAGATAGTTCTGGAACTCCATCTGACTAAGCTCTCCTGATTGGCTATGGAATGTCCCTTTGGACTGGACACTTTGGTCCTGTTCTGGTTCGCAGCAGCCAATCACAGCTGAGGATCCATTAGTGAGAGTGAAATGGTGACTGGCATATTGTTCTTCAGGTGTCTGCGAGTAATCACCATAATGCTCAGTGGTCATGTTAAAGGGTCCCTGTGTCATCACTCCATTAGAACTGTTAACCCTGTCTTGATATGAAGTGGAGTCTCCCCCATAGCTCTCACTAGCCTGACTGGCAGCAGCTAAGACAGAAGCTGTCGTGTTCTCCATCTGATAGTACTCGGCTGAGGAGTTGATGAAGAAGGAGTTGCCATTAGCCTGGTTCTCCTGAGTGACCGTGTTCTCGGAGTAGCACAGCACAGACGATGCAGGAACAACCTCGCTGTGTGACACAGGCACAGCACTCAGCCCGTCCTCAAACTCCTCTGCTTTGTCTTCATCGTTGTCAACATCATCCTCTTCTTCCTCGTCCTCCTCCTCAGAGTCGCTGTTGGCTAAGCTCTGCGTGCTTGAATCTGACAGGCTACACAAACTGCTGCTCTCGTCTTCATCGTCTTCATTTTCATCATCGTCTTCATCTTCTTCGTCCTCTTCCTCTTCCTCCTCCTCTTCCTCTTCTTCCTCCAGGGCCTCATCCATATCGTCCACAGCCTGAAGGTGCATGATTGCACTTTGCTGTACGGGATCGGACAGAGAATACTCTAGCGCGTGTTGGCCAGATGCCAGGGGGCTGCAGTGGCCATTGGTGTCAGTGTGGTATCCACTGACTGTGGGGGCGGGGGTGGAGCTTTGCTGCTGCTGCTCCCGGCTCTTCTCCAGCTCCAGCTTCATGATGGTGTGCAGGAAGTGCGTGCGCACACGGATGGGGTTGAACTCAATCCGGCCGGCTGCATTACTGCAGCCCTCTTTAGTGCAGCCACACGGGAACGACATGCGGTCCACCTGAACACAAACGGCACCACCCTGTATTTAGATTCCAGAATTGAAATGGAAACCTCAACAAATTAGGCCAACTTGTCAGCATGGGACGTCTTAAACTAAATTAACTCTCTTTATCAGCTCAATCTATGTCTGCCATTTTATGCTTGATGTCTTCACTTTATCAGGCATATCTCAATTAAACATTATCTCTGTAATATCTTAATCAGCATTTTAACTTGTCAGTCTGCTATGCTAGATTTCATGTGTTGGAAAAAATTACAATTCCCTTTCTTATGAATAAAGTGAATGGATTAACTATTATGTTTATTTCAAAAACTGTGTGTGTGTGTGTGTGTATTATTAATTTTGATAAGGATTCACCATTGCCTGGCACTTGGCCAAAATGAGTGTGTGTCAGACGGAGCATTTTTCTTACATACAGGCGTATTTACCTGGCACTTGATGCCAGCCAGGCTGCAGGCGCAGGTCTCTGGGTCACAGAAAAGTCTGCAGTCGCAGCCGCAGTCTTCTCTGGACACTCGGATGGCCCTCAGCTCATGCTTTTCCTCCACATCAATCTTCTTGACCCCAGATGCACGTAGGAGGGCTCGGCGCTTCTTGGTGGTCAGTGGCTGCAGAAAGAAGTACTCATCCACTTCTGTGTTGTCTATATCCAAGTCATCATCCGAGATGTCATCCAGTGTGAGAGCATTTGCCTCGTCTGACTCCACAGAACCATTCTTAGTCAGCTGGAAAAGAAGGGCAGGGGAGAGAGTAAGTTCAAGTGCATGGTACAGTTGGGGCTTTTGCACATTCAATCTGCAGCACAGTGTTCCAAGTCGAGGAAAACCAAAATTGGGACAAAAAAGTGATATAGTGTGTAAATGTTGATGCACTGTTCGTTTGGTCCATGTATGGAGCTACAAATTAAAAGCTTGCTGTGAAGTCGTTTTTTGTGATGTCATAAAAATCTACACATTATCAGATTTTTAATCAGTTATAACTTTAATCATTATAAATATAATCATTATAACTATGACTTTGTTAAACCATCAGAACATAAGCATTGTTTAACAGAATCTCTAATATCTGCTGTTCATGATATATTGTGTTTTGCAATATAGTGGTGTACAGTGCCACTCTGCCACAGCTTCAAGTTCAATCTTCATCTAAATCTCATTTTTTAATAAGTCCTATTCAGATGGGATTAAATTTACATGGGCTCCTGCAGTAATTTGCTTTTTTCCAGGTGCTGCTCTGTGATTTTTATTTATGTCTGAATCTGCCATGTCAATGCCCCCTATCCTCACTACAGTAAGAATTAGTAGAGGGAGAAAGACAATAACATTAATCAGAAAAACAAAATCCCAGACTGAGTCTGAGCATAACAGCTCAGTATAAGATCTAAGATCATCTGGCTTAGCATAAGATAATGTCTAGAAACTCACTCGTCCTGCCATCATTTTATTGCTGTATAGACACAAGAGTTTTACCATGTGTAAAATGTTTATTACAGACATTCCCCTGATAAACAAGTCTAATCCAAATAGTTGTAGTGTTTGTTTCATACCCTGAGTTTGATGGAGTTGAGTTTTTCTTCTTTCAGGTGGTCTCTCAGCATGTCCCTGTGAATGCGTTCCTGCTCCTTGGCAAATTCGCCCAGTGTGTACTGCCGGATGGAGCTGTGTCTGCTGGACATGCCCAAGGTACTGCCACCCTGGCTGGGCACGCTGGTGAAGCCTTGCCGTCGGCTGAAATAATACACCGTTACTTTCTCAAAGTGCACCCTGCGAGTTCTCATCCGCTTTTCTCGCTTCAGGATGGAGGATGCTGGTGGAGAAAGAGATACAATCCAATCAAAATTCATTGTTTTATCATAACATCGGTAATATTTGGTTTCAGAATGTGTGTAAAACCACAATGACCAATAATAATTGTAAGCAATAAAATTTAAAGTGTTTTCTAATGCAACAAGATACAAATAAAATACCTCGAATTACCTCAGTAACAGTTATTAGTTATCTGAAGATTGTTCCCAGGTTTTAGCTTAGCTTGAGCGGTACATTATAGACAGGATTTTGAACAGTGAAAGAGACTCTCATTAATTGTTACAGCTTTGGGCAGATTTGTTCTTTGTCTTTCACCTTGCAGTCTTTTCCTCCTATATCAGAGTACCTCATAAAAAGAGGCTTGTAAATCATAACAACCACATAAAACCTGAGTATGAGAATAGGCTGTTACATTTCAACCCTACAGTAACCTCTGCCGGCTGCTTTAAAAACCTATACACCTGTGGTTCTCACTGCCAGCCTGTTTAAAGAGGGAGGAGGGTGGCATCAGTGTAAATATACCCAGCATAAATATCTCTCATCCTGGCCTAATATCCATGGAGTTTCCCACTGCTGCTCTGCGTGCTCTCCTCATGTCAGACGCACACAGGACAAATAGAAACCATCTGTTCCTACAGCACCTCCCCTACAAGCATGAGGACAATACATTTCATTACAGACCCAAGCTCACAGCATTCACACTTTCTCACAGCTTGGAGAAGCACAGGCTTCAGCATCAATCTAACAGAGCATGGATTTCTATTAGGATTTCTGATAAGAATTTCTATAAAGGAAAAAGTGCAGCAATTGTGTTTTTTTTTTAAAAAAAAGCAAAAAAATAGGTGGTAAATAGATATATTTACACATATTTACTCTTGTACAGATTGGGATAATCTTGTAGAAGATTATAAAATAATGAACAAATGACTTTTGTGTTTTTAGGTATTCAATACTGCTGTGATTGAATACTTGAATTGTCATTGTACAACAATTAATTGTAAATGTACAACAAGATTAGGCTTAAAAGTAAGTAAAAATAGTAATATCTAGTAAATACAAGTATCAGTAGTATGACGAATTAGCAATAGAACAGAACCAGAAGAGCAGGAGTGGCGGTTCTGATATCCCCTAAGAAACTGCAGATGCCTCTTAACATTGAACTCCTGATTTTATTTACTCATAGTTTTCTTCTCTTTTTATCACTCTCCGGTGTCGACCAGAGGAGGATGGGTTCCCCTTCTGAGCCTTGGTTCCTCTCAAGGTTTCTTCCTATATTTAGGACGTTTTTCCTTGCCGCTGTCGCTTTGGAATCTATAAACTCTGTAAAGCTGCTTTGTGACAACGTCAGTTGTAAAAAGCGCTGTATAAATAAATTTGATTTGACTTTGACTACTTATTGTTGATCAGAATTCTCCTGAAATACCTCTCAGAATGATCATTTTTAATTTGGGGAGAAATAATGTGAGTTTCTAACAAGAGGCCCAAGAGATCTATTTCCTAGTTGTTAATATAAACTTTGAGTAATTTTAATGATAGGCTTTTTATGTGGACAAGGGCATCACAAAACATTAAACAGTGAGGTGGTTTGATGGAGCTCTTAAAATTAAGTGCCACTCCAGGAGGGCTGCATGAATGATTGACAGGCCTGAAGCAAAGGTCTTTTAACAAGATCCAACATAAGATGTATTCAGATGTATAGATTCTAATGGGGACCAAGCTCCTTTATTGAAACTTTGTCACAATCATTAACTTAATGTGATCGGTGCCATCATTTCAAAGCCAAGAACTTTTCCCAAAATATAACAAGAGTTGAGCAAGAACAAATGCAAACACAACATTTACAGTGCAATCCTGATGCAGTCTGCCATTGTATAGTGGGCAGAGGACAGTGAAATCACAGTGCTACACTTGTCGGCCCTGCCGTACTTGAAATCATACAGAACTCCCAAAAGACATCACTGTCTGCATTAGCTGCTGTGGGAAGACCTCTGGGACCTGTTCCTTCTTCTCCCAGTTCTGTACCAGCACAGAAGCAAGGCACTGCCAGCCTATTAGCACTGGACTAACAACCCGAGCCCTGCCAGCCGCCTTTGGTGTTATTAATCATTAATGAGTCCCACCGTCAGGCAGTTAGCTAGCGTCAGCCAAGCAAAGGGATCCGCTACCTATGAGCTCAGTGAGCAGCAAGTGCACTAGGCTATGTGATGAGCAATGGGGGATAGGTTTACTCAGCTGCGGCTTTTTCTTAGAAACCCACATACTCTTTTCTCTGAACTCGGTGGGGGTGGATCACATATTCATTGGTGTAGCTTTGCCCATTGCCGTTCTAAATCACAGATTTGGTAGCCTAGGCTTTCCTGCTGAAGCTCTAAATGAGAGACAGCCGTTGGTTTTAAAGCAGGAAGAGGTTAGAACAGCTGAAACCCCTCAAAGGCTAGTCAGTGCAACACAATCCCTTTAGAGCTGATATAATGTGCTTTCACAGCAATTGTCACGACTGAGGTTTTTAGGACGGCACACTCTCAAGCACTCTCTCTTGTTTTATAAAGTCAAATACCAGAAAAAAACGCCAACAACAGAGTACAGCCACTTGATGCTGCACTTCATGAGCTGTGGTAGTTAAGCTTTAATGGTGATAATGGATATCTTATTGCCATCCCACTACACACACACATGAAAATCAATATTAAATTGCAGTACTAAATTAAGGACATCACAACAATTCTTCATTGCCATGCTGAAAATGTGAATGTTTATCCTTACTTTCCTAGCATTTTAAGGACCTCTCTATCAGACTTCTCCCAAGGACTCAATAGTCATTGGTTGGAAAATTACATGCTTTTTCAGACCCAACCATAATTTTCAACACACATTAAAGTAGAGCAACACACATTAGGAGTTCAATTCTTTACTCAATACAATTTGATTCAGCAACAGCATCGATTTTGGAGACCTTAGATAGGAGAACACAATGTGGTGAACACCAAAACTGGTGGGAGAACAGCTCAACGATGCACATTTAGATCAGACGTATTCTGCATGATGTGTCACATGAAAAGACATTGAACACTGAAGAATATAAATAAAGTTGAATTAAGTTAGATTTTAATATCAAGATAATATCAAGATACAGACCTATTCTTTTGTGATGTCAGGTATTAAATGTAAGTAAAAATTTAAGTCTTAAATGCACCTGTATTCTACTTATAGACTATATTTAAATTAGATTAGATATATTAGCTTTTTAGTTCAGAACACAGATAAAATAAGGATAAAATATATTCCTGGGTCTACTTTAAAATGTATTTATGTATTTGTATGTTTGTTTGTTTATTTGAGACTGTAAATACATTACTAGATATCAGTTTATATCTAGTAGTAGTCATGTTAGTAATAATTGTTGTACAAATACACATGTTGAACTTGGTAAATTTTTATTTACAAAATTGATATGTTGAAGAATCATAATAAAATCAGGTTAAACTTGATTGTTAAACTTTAAAATATGTAATTCCTGTTGAATTAAATAATGTAGTGCTACATTAAAGATATACCATAAAGGAGATCTATATTCAAAGTATGGACGTATGAACAGTATTACTCTGTTAACCCGAGTGTCAGTGCTGAATCACTAATAAATGTGTGAGATATTTCCTAGTAAGCTGTTCTCAGCGTATCACATGCTTTTGCCCTATGATGTTGATGATGACGACAGTGAGGGTGACTCACGTGTGAAGCGAGAGGCAGAGGGGTTGACGCTGTCGCTACTGTCTCCACTCTCACTGCTCGATATCTCTTCCTCCTCAGACTCCCTTAGCGATGAGCATGGTGACGCCCCCTCTACCTCCTCGAACTTCCTCTTCAGTATTCCACTCATGGTTGCCAGCAAACCACACCTGTGTGTGAGAGGGACAGAGAAAGATGCTTTAATATCCTGCTTATGCCTGCTTCAATTCTCAAAGCAATAGCAATAGCAATGGGGGAAATCTCTCTCTCTTTCCCTCTCTCTGTTTGGTTGTCTGTCTGTCTGTCTGTCTCTCTCTCTCTCTCTCTCTCTCTCTCCCTCTCCTGACACACCCACCTCCTCCCTGTTCCCCAAGCAATTGATCATCTTGCCACAAAGGGTCTCAGATGGAAAGAGAGGGAACAAATCTACTAATTGAATACTGCCTCTTTACTTCCTGCATGTATGTTTAGTCTGTCTTTGAGTGGCCTCAGAAAAAATGGATGCTCAAATTGAGTTTCCATAGCTTATCCCCATGTAGTCATAAAAAGCATTGGCTCAAAGAATTTATTAATCACAAGAGTACAACAGCGTGTGGTTGAGAATGAAATAAAATAAGACTTAAAGGCTTAGCAATGAGTTTTAAAGCACAACCCCAAAACAGAAAAAAGTACAGTAAGCTGTGATAAATAATAGTTGCATAAAAAATCCAACGAAACTGCTTGTGTTCCTTGCAGTTAGTTTAATAGATAAACCAAAAGCCAAGAAATAAACATAGAGAACATTTGCGTGTTAATAATGAATAGAACAAATAATAAAGAAAATTATAATAACCATGTAAACAACACTTTTAAATTAATATTTACGTACATTATGGAAATAACACATTTTTGGACTGTGTCCTTAAAGTAAACGGTACACTGTAGGCTATGTTGCATTTTATGGAGGTTTTATTGCTGATATTTCTTCATCTGACAACTACAAAAGGAAGGGTTAATCAATCACCCAAAAAGAAACTAAATTTGTGCTGACACAGATAGCATGTGAGTGCTGTCATTTTCATACATGCTGGCATCAACATTGTACTGCAAAAATTATTTCCAGAAAGAGTCCTGACCAGCTGAGAATGATTATCATCCCTACAGTATTTTGGGCTTTATTAAAAGCATTGATAAATGGATGAGGTGAAATTACCATGCCTTATAAATCAGTGGAAGTATCAAGTATTAATCAGCTTATAATTATGTTCACAGCACACCATTAGTAATCATGGCTGAAATCTCTAGAGCGTTTTGTCAAAACCTTTTGTTATGTAGATGAGTCAGATCCTACAGTGATTTCCAAAACCTGCAGCAGAACACCCTGACTTTTAACCTCTCTCTCCCTCCTTCTCCAAATTTATATAGACAAAAACCGAACAGATTAGCAGTGTGCCAGGTTCTGGAGCGAGAGACAGCCTGGCTGGCTGGTTTCAGAGGGATATGCTGCTGTATTGTTTCATGTGGTGAGGCTCAGAGCCTCTCAGTGCTATCGGCTGATTACAGAAGCCCAGGCAGAGTGGGGAATGCTGGGGTAGACTCTCAGCACAAGCCTATTGTTCTTCTGTGTGCTGACGGAGAGGGGGAGGAAGAGGGAGTGGGGGAGAGGGAGAGTGGGTGTGAGAGAGAGAGAGAGAGAGAGAGAGAGAGAGAGAGAGAGAGAGAGAGAGAGAGAGAGAGAGAGAGAGCGCA
>JBBIGC010000002.1:16149608-16164535 GCA_037576955.1 Lepidarchus adonis
ACACACACACACACACACACACACACACACACACACACACACACACACACACACACACACACACACACACACATAAAACAAAAAAGGTGAAAAAAGTAATTTAACACTACATTTACACAGAGTATATATGTATTAGACACTTCTAAATGTTTCTATTTAAATTATAAATAAAAGTAGCATACTCATAAGTTTGGGCACCCTTTTAGTTTATTAAGTAGAATACTTTTATTTAATTTAGATTTTATTTACTCAAATTTTTCATCTCTCTATTTATCTGCCACTAGGTGTCACACCCTCGCAAAGCATAGCAGACTACTGTTTGAAATCCTTACCTTTGTTTTCTTTAAACACACCTTTGGTGATTGTAACCAAATATCAATTTTTTGTTTCACAAGTCCATGATATTCAATTTCAAAATGCCTCTAGTTTATCTAAGATTTGCTTTCAATACTTCATACTTTAACTTTAGTGATGAGCTCACAGTTAAGATCATCTGATGACATTTCCATATCTATGGCATTTGCACACTGGGCATCTCTCTTTCCACATTGGGCTGAACAGTTTTGAGAAAAGTATCTAACTGTGATTTGTCCGTCTGAAATTGTGTGTAATTATTTTCTATAATTTAATACACAAGCCTATTTCTGTTAATCAAGAACACTAGCATATCCTCTTTATCAAGGCCTGAGGCTTAAATGTTTAAAACAACATGTGCAGTTGCGGGTCTAACTCATCTAGAGACAGTTTAGATGTTCAATGATACTCGATTAAATTTCCCCACTGCTAAATCAGTTTTAAAACTTGTTAAAACAATGTCGCTGATGAAGTATGCTAAACTATATGCTGAAGGATAACAATTTATTGCAAATTGCATCACAGTCGTTTACACTTGAATGAGCACAAACAGTTCTGGTCCAGTTCTACCATCAGGGTGTCACCTCATGTGCCTCTGATTTCCCTCTCGAGGTGACCGGAAACCTTGACAAGATGACAAACCCACAATACACAACTCTTGTGCTCCATTTCTTAGATAAACTCTGCAGCAACTGGTCTCCTCTGGTTAACCAGTATTTATGTCTAATGATATCTTTCATCATTCATCATTCACTGTCAGATTAATGTCACTCATTTACTCATAAGTGTAATTGTTTCTTTTGTTATTGTTGTGCTGTCAACCCATGTATAAAAGTTTTCCATGGGTTTTTTACTCCTACTCTGAGGGACTGTTTCTGTGCAGCTGCCTTTATACATTTAGTTGTGTAATTCTCATACCTTTCTATCTGAGACAGCATTTAACATTTTTTGTAACAGATACTTCCCACATGCATCAATGAGACTTGTGCACCCATGACTCTCTCACTGAGGTGTAAGAAAACCATCTTATCTGCTCAAGTTTCAGTAAACACTTCCAAACTCACTGGATGGCACTTCCTGCAACAACATAATGATCCCAAACAAACTGCTAAGGCAATATAGGAGTTTCTCAAAGCTAAAAATGGGAAAATTCTTGAATTTCCAAACCAATAAACTGATTAAAATCCAATTGGGCATGCCTTCCATGTGGTGAAGATGAAGCGTAAAGGAACAAGCCCATGGAACAAGCAGGAGTTGAAGGCAGCTGCAGTAGAAGCTTGGTGGAGCATCACCTGAGAAGATACTGAGCATGTGGTGGTGACTATGAACCAAACACTTCAAGCAGTAATTGCATGCAAGGAATATGCAACAAAGTACTAAACATGACTGCTTTAATATGCCTACCATAACTTTGTCCCAAACATTGTGGTGCCTTGACATGAAGAGGGCTGTAGATAAAAAGTGTTGTAATTCCTATATGGTGAAACTAAAATGTATGCAACTATCTTTAAATTAAAGTCTGGAATGTGCACTTTAATCAAGTCTGAGTCATTTGATTTAAAATGTTACGCTGAGGAGCAAATGGGTAAAATGTGTCTTTGTCCCAAATATTATGGGGAGTACTGTAGCTCACTAAAACATGCTGCACTAAACTCATTTAAAGCCCATAAGCAAAAGAGAAAAAAAATGTGGTGTTTAAATATCTTTGAGGTGAACATTTAAAATTGGACACTGGGTGGCAGTAACAGAAAGGTTTTGTATTTACATGTTTCTAAGGGAGCTCTTTGAGATTGGCCTTGCAGATGAACCTGTTTGCAATATTGCTCTATAAACTCTTCAGTTGTCACACTTAATATATATTTCATTGTATGACTGATACTTTGCCCATAAATAACATCCTGAAAGGGAAGAAGTGAATATTTAAACCTCAAAAACAATGGTGGCCTTCTCCCATTAGAGTTAACACCTGGTGTTAGTCATGGATCTTTACTTGGCCTGAAGCTCTGCTCCACACTAAATGCCACCCTGGCAGGTTGTGGCAGAGACCTGTTTGATGAGGACAGCCACAATAAACGTTGAGATAAGTGCTTTTTATGTGCTTTCATTAAAGCAGTAGATTTCTGCATTGATGCTGTGCTGATGAAAGAACTGTTAATATCGTACCTCCATGCAGATGGCAGCTCTTATTTAAGGCTTTAAATGAGTAGGTTGTGCCAGATTGGTTGTCTTAAGAACTATGAACAAAAAGACGAATTTTACTAATGACATACAATTTCAGCTGCAAACTGAATCAATAAGGATTGATGTTTCTGTTTAAAATGTCATGTCACTTTCATCTCCTCCAAAGTCTGTAACATGGCGCGAGGTAGAACCATTATGACAATTTGGAAATCATTAACGTCTTTCTGCATTGTGTGCTTTACTGAAGTCACACTGCTAAAAATCATAATGAGGTAATTATGAAGGAATTATGCATTGCATGAAGAATTCTTTACTGATCTACGTAATTCTTAAGTGTCCTCAGAGTCTGAAATTTCTGGTAGCTCTAGTGTTAAAGGACTTCAGTATGGTGCATATAAATCTTTATATATCAAATAGCTTTAATCAATCGTACACTCACAGTCCCAAAAACAATTTACCACTGGTATGAATAGATACTCCTGCTGTGCATGGCTCATGATTACTGTTCTTAAACCACCACTGTAGTCATTTTGTACATCTAACAGCAGAACAACTCATCCTATAATAACTATATTTATAATAACTACAGTATAGCATGTGATTTTCTCAATGCATTTCTTTAGCATTGAAATTCAGCTGGCATACCTAATTTTCCAGGGCACTTGGGCGTAAATAACTGTCTTCCCTTTGATACCAGGAAGCTAAAAATAATGTCTGTGAAACATTGCTGCACCTGTGTGTATCTACCTATAATAATAACAATGCCTAGCAACAATACTTGGCTTTTAGGTCTTATGTGCAATGGTGATAATTGGTCTGAGCAGAATTTACCCACTACAGATGCTCGGCAGAAAATTCTTTTGTTGAAACCAACTTCATCTGTAGTGTGGATTTTGTCAATAACAAAGAGATCCTTAGACTCCTGATTGGCCATGTGTTTAGGGGAATGTGTGAATAACCTTCTTCATGTCTCCCAGGTTTAGACTGTAGAAAGGAAAACACTCATTCATCCTCACTAGTATGTGTTTTGTTTATTTTATTGTTACCGATGAGCAAATTCTATTGTCTGCTGAAGATGTTTCTCATCATGTTTATGTGTCTCCATTCACATCTCAAACTGTCTCCACTAATCATGCACAGCTGTACTGCTCACTCTAAATGAGATGGGTGATCTCTGTTCATTTTAAATGGCATTTATTAACTCAAATGAGCTCTCTTGGGTGGACTATTCTGCTTGTATTTCTCTTTGGTCCTGCGTGGAGACTTTCTTTTTCACAGCCTCATTTGCATACATTGAAGGTTATGGTAATGGAAATGTGCGCTATCGCTAGAGCCCTGAGCGCATTAAAACTTTATATGATTATGACAAATCTGTGTGTGTCTCTCAGGGTAGGGGGGTAGTGTTTTTTAAGAGACAGCTTTTTAGAGCTACATGTGTAGAGCAATTTGGATTAATGGTTTAAATGGCATGCATTAAAGGTATTTACCTGTGGTGTTGATTTAGAGAGTCAGATTTACTCGTGTGGAATGCTGTGGGAGTGTGTGCATGTGCAAGAAAAACATTTGAATTCCTGAATGTTTTCTGTTTCTGTTTTTGTGTTTTCAATTGAATTTTGTATTTTTCACATATTAAAATGAAAAATGACAATAACAACAACAACAACAAACAACTTTATTTGTTCATTTATTCATTATTTCAGTCGTTCATGAATTAATCCATTCATTTGTTTGTTTGTTCGTTCATTCATTCATTCATTTACACATTCATTCAATGGTTATGTATTGCTGTCATCAAATGACCATGACAAAGTTATATGGCTAGGCACTGTATTATAAAAATGACCTTGCAAGTCCTTGTTGTGTGAGTTATACATAGCGTGGAAGATGAAATAGACTCCAATTTGCATTTTATAATGACCATCTCCAATGCATTATGTATGACAAGTCCACTCATAACAATGATGTACTGGCTGCAGCTACAAACTACAAAAACAGGGCTCTACTCACTTTTACCTTCAGCAGCTGAGCTTGAAGGGAATGACATTGTTTGGCCATTTAAGTAGTCAGTTAGCTAGAGGAGAGACAGCAGCATTTCCTGAATACACCAGAGTGATATGAGACTATTAGGAGACCTGGATTACATTCTCACATTACACAGGTGATACTTAATTATGCATATATGTCAGGTAGACCCAGGCTGTCTTACATTCCTCACTCAGCACTCTACATGAGGTAGAAACCTTTCAAGAAGATGTATTCTTTTGTCCACCACTCACCACTGTGTAGCTTGTTTGTAATAATGTTGAGTTTTTAGAAATCTAAATGATTTCTCTATTAATTTTTGTTTCTCTTCTTCTTTTCTCTCCATGATGTTTTAAGATCATGCCCATAGTATGTGTTCAGTGGACCATGAGACAGCGATTCAGTTTCTTCCACAACGGAAATTCAATCAGGAAATTGAGAAGGTATGATAGCCCAAAATACCCCCCCCCCTCTCTCCATCTTCCTCTCTCTTTCATTATCACTCTCTGGGTCACAGTTTAAGAAACAGTGATGAGGACTGGCAGGCCTACCAAGAGAATGGAAAGGACTTTTCTTCAGGAGAGTGGAGGAGTTGCCTAATGGCTGAGGAGCGTCAACACAGACTTGGCAAGTAAGTTTGCTGATGGGACAGAATGGATGATTGCAATGTCAGAGTGTGAGTCTAGGAATCGAGATGAGGGCTGGCTTTGATTGCTCAGAATAGCTATTCCCAATCTGAGTCCTGTAGTAGCCATGCTCCACACCAATTAGTGTTAACCCTGCTCTAAGACGCTCACTTCTACTTTAGAAGAGCTTGTGGGACAGGGGAACAACAGAAACAGATTTGTGTTTGAATAGTTATGGAAGGTTACTCCTGTAATCATTTCTGTAGGGCTGTCTAGAACAGCACTTTAGGGCTTGAATATATACTGGTACTTAAATAACTTTTGTGTAAACACACTTAAACCCAGAATCATACCCAGAAGATGTTGCTATAATATTCACAATTGTAGCATTAGCCATACTGTCTAATATATAAATAATATTATACATACTTAAACAGGTAACTATGTTGAAAGTCTGCAACAGTACTACTGTACCTGTCCTTTAAGTGCTGACTGGCTGCAAAGACATTACATGTATTTATTGCTCCATTCTGAACAGTTCAGATAGCAGTGAATTGTAGCTGGATTATCAGTGTAACAGCTACGTATGTGCAAGTGTGGCACTGGTATAAATTGCTGTGTTGTAGTGATTGGTCAGAGACATGTTTGGGTGTTATTTATATATTAAACTATCCATCACTTTTCAATACTTGCACAACTGAAGTTAGGGGCTGCAAAATTATTGTTTGACCTTGAGCAGAAAAATGTAACACACCTGCCCTGGCTATTGACAAGGATACACACACAACACATAACATGCTGCTTTATCCTCTGCTCAAAACACACACTTTAGGATTGGCTCAACCAGTGTTATTGGTCAAATTCAACTGGTCATTTTAACAAATGAATAACAGCCACATAAAACAAAAAAACAGACAATTTCTCTCTGTTAATGTTTGAGTGGTTCAACATGCTTATTAGGTCATTTGTTAAGTCTGCAAATTAAATTGTATTTTGTGCACAATGCCTATTATGCAGTTAACAGATGAATTCCAAGCTGACATTTTAACAAACAGTAGCAGGTAGCTCCCCACAAGTTAATGTGCTCTCTGAAGGATATGTAATTAGATATGTTACTTTGCTAATAATTGTATCTGTTTGGTAAAAATGCTATGACTATTTGTATGAGAATTTACTGTTTCTATTGCTAATAGGATATACACATTTTGCTCATTGGTTTTTCATACAAAACTCCTAAAGTGAACATGGAGGAGAAGCTAAGGGTAGCAGGGACTATAGTACAAGGAGACTAAAATCTTTGATTTAAGTGGCCTTGGTGATTATAAAATGCACTGTCTGAATGTGGCATCATCATCATCATCTCCATTACTATCATCATCAACATTTTTATTATAATAATATTTCACACAGCCAAATGATCTAAATCTGGTATCCTGCTAAACGACTTACCAGCTAGCTTTTTAGGATAATAAAAACACTGCTTTTCAGCAGAGAGAAACTTGAGAATAGTATACTCAAGTATACTATAGTATAATATTATTTGTATATATAGCATTTTTGACAAAAGACAGCATTACCTCCAAAACATACTACCACTTTCAGTTGTCAGAGCAATGGATTCTGGGGTCAGCTCCTGATGTTGTCTCAGCCCTTTACCTGCTTCCTGGTTTTAGTATTGCCCTCAACAGAGACTAGTGCAAGATTAATCAAACTTAATGTGTCTTCATTCCAGCCTCTTATTATGCACTATTCTTTTCATCCAGTGCTTCTATGGGCTCTGTCACGTGTGCAATCCCGGGCATATTTGCTCTTTTAGCTTCAAAGTAAATTTGTTTTAATAGCTTTTTGCCTTATTCAAAGCTTTGAACATTCAAGTATCTCAATGCACTTAGCAGCATGATCCTAATATGTGTAGATGCTAAACAAACGGATGCATTGCTTAACATCAGTTCAGCAAAGACTGTGTTATAGTACCTCTCCCTGAGAGAACCAAGAGCATGTAGAAATTCAAACTTAATAGAGGGAGAGGAAAAGCCTCATTGATTAAATCTTTTAAAACACAAGCCGTTGTGTTCCAAATACATAACCAGCAGGTGAATATGCTGAAAGTGTGCAGAGCTCATGTCCTCTCCTGGCAGGTTTAATTGAAATGCACTGAGGCACAGGGCAGTGAAGGGTGGGGAGATATTGTTTTAATATCAGTGCAGCTTAGCGAAACACTATAAACGTTTATGGAAATGCCGAGTTTATATGCAAAGGGTGCAGGTCTCTGCAAGACTCTGCTGTCTGCATGCACAAAGCATCACTTAAACATATTTTGGTCTCACCTATTTCACTTTGACTGGAAAACAACCAGGTGGCCTGCTATGATTACTTAGCATCCTAAGATATGCATGCAGTACTGGAGTGCTATCTTCTAGGCTATTTATTAACTGGAGCTATAATTCTCACAGTGTTATCATCGTAACTCATGCCAAAAGAACAGAGGAAGCTTTAATTAAAGATACACTGAAAGTGCATGAATATTGCATTAAAGTTAGCAGTGACACCAGAAGCGTTCCAGCGTAACTCTGCCAGTGTGACTCAGATCGGTTTTGATGAAGTGTCAGAGTTGAGGACAGAGTTTCTTTAACTCATACTGTTCATTCAGATGAGAATTCCAAAAGGAGCACAGTGAGGATATGGAAGCAATAGAAGTAATCATTAAGTCTTAGCAGTTCTCAAGAATGAGGTATTCAGCTGACAGATGTAGCTACAAAGATGTGGCATATTTTATATCTAGTGCTACTCAGGTGTGAGTAAAAAATCATTTTTTGTGTCATAGTTTTTGTGCAAATATAAAATGGCACTGCAGACATCTTATTTCTTGTGTTGTTCTGGGAACAGTAATGGAATGTTAGAGGTGTGTTGGAGAATGACATTCATCCTGATGTATTTCATAGCATTTGGAAGGCTGTTTTTCTGAGGCTGTCAATGCTTCTTGGAAGCTACATGCCTTCTCTTTAGCGGAAGCCATCTGAGAGTTGTTTGCAAGCTCTCCATCTTGTAAGGCGTGACGGTTAGTGAGGCGAAATCCTATTAGCGGAGGTATGAAATGAGCCATTATGAAACATAACTCAGCAACGTGCACTCCCTAGTGCAGCAAATCATTCACTATGGAGTTTAACAACTTCTTAATGCCTTTCTTTTCTCGTCGATACAACCAACAGTGCTCTGTGAGACAATAAGAGAGCAGATGCCGGCACTGAAAAGCGTTGAAATGTTATTTATCAGCAATGAGCTGAAAAACATTTAGCATCAATTTCTTTGGCTTCAAATGTTTCTCATTTTCCATCAACATTTTATTGAAAGTTATCAAAATTCTGTTTAATTATGCAAGAAATGGACCATCTATGCTCAGATAGTCATGTATCCAGTGAGACAACCTGATTCAAAACCAGTAGCATTTACTAAGCAAATGATCTCAATAACCTTCAACAGCTAAAATAAGTGAGTTAATTTTACGACTCATACTTGAATTGTTTGTATTTAAGGTTAACTGCTTGAATGAATCATCCTCTTTAGACAGATTCTTAGCTTCATATATCAATATATTTGTACTCTGGAAAAGATTGGGAAATGTTTAAGTGATTGTGCTTTTAAATCTGCATTTTATTGCACACTCCAGCTCTCACTGATGCTAATTTGGATAGATTAAAATGTTAATTTTTAAACATTATTGTATCTGCATCAGCAAATATCTTCAGAAACACATTTATACTTTTATATATTCCCATTCCCATGTCAATGCATCCCTGATATTGTGCTATAAATGTCCTACATGTGCCTGGCTCCTCAGAAAGATAATAATCCACACCTTTGCATTTTGTAGCTCAGTCAGTAAATGCTGAATGACCCCCACTGCTGCACAAAGGCATCTTAATAATGGAGCACATGCTTGTACTTCTGTTATTGTTTCCTTTAAACTTAGTTTTTTATCCGTACCTTCAAAAAGACCATGACAAGATCTCTCTCAATGTCCTTTATGTTAAAATACTTGGATTGCGTACCTCAGTGGGTCTGCTTTGTTGGAGAGAGAGTGGGGTCAGCCTTTAACGGGGTAGTCTTAAATGATCGGTTCAGTGAGGGGCACGTGGCTATGAGAGGATTACACTGCTGTTGTGGTGTTGAACCCTTGAATGGAGGCGGATTACAGAGGTTTTAACAGAAAACCTAATTATAAGCAAACTGTTTTCCAAGCCCCCAAAGCCATATCTATCACTTCTAAGATCATTCATCCAATGAAAAGATTGGTGGTGCAAATAAAACATGCCAGGAGAAAGGATTGTTCTCAGTGAGACATTTTTGCAGCATTGGAATGTGAGGATACCTTCACATTGTTGGACATCACATTTTTCCATGAGATGTATGAGAGGCTCACACTCAAATTTAGTAGAAAATCCTTCGAGACGTGCGTAGTTCTAGCCCACCCACAGAATAAGTCAATTTAAATCAACGTGCAGTAATTTATTACATTTAGTCATGGTTCGTGTCTAATTTGCTTAGCTTAAACAGCATGTTCTTTGACCCAAAGCCTGGTCATTTGCTTATTAATGAATCTTAATGAGAGCTGTTCTTTCAAGCCATTCTTTTCTCCCCTCCTCCCTCTCTTGGTCTTATTTGCTGCTTGCTCATATACCCACGTCATCTTGACTTGTGCTTCTCTCAGGATTGATTTCTGTGGCCTATGTTATGGCAAGGTGACCAAAAGAGAATTAATGGAGAGACAATTCTTGATGGTAATTATATAGGAGAAATGGTCACACATTGAACAAGTGTATGACATTGCATTAATAGAGCTTTTGAAGTCAGACACAAACACTCAGTAATCTTCATGACTATAATTTCTTCTGCTGTACATTGATTGTGTGTCAACATGACTTTGTGACACACATCCAGAGTTGTAGTTATTTCAGTACAATGTGCTACAGGGTCACAATGAAATTCATCAGTCTATATTATCAGCCTCCTCATCTTGCACTGGTATTATCTGAGATTAATTACAATTTGTGAGACATGGCAGAGGGATTGCTTATAGGCCTGTGGATTGATGGGCTCTATAGAGAGAAAGAGCGTTGTGTAGTCATACACAATGTGTTTTAATGAAGATGAATGTTGAATCTTAGCTAATATACGATAAGAGAGGTGCCATATTAGTAAGTAAATGGAAATGATTGTCAGTTGATCACAAATGCTTATGCCATTTTCAGCAGCAGACTGCTGAGGAGCAAATCATGTCATTAATCTCTAATTGCGAATGAAAAGGAAGTAGAACAATTCTGAAATTATTTGGTGCCTAATAGTAAATAAGTAAGTTCACAGCTTTAAATGTGTCTTATCTAACCATAGCAGTAATGTGCTCAAGCATGGACTGTTAGGATACTAGGATGCGAGGCTTGTCGGTGAAGCCATTGTAAATCAATGCAATGACAGCCTTTCTCCACAGGGTAGCAGCGTGATGTCTGTGAGACTCCTGATGGCTCACGCTTCCTTTTCTTATGTAATTGTCAGCCTGAGGGCAAGAGTTCTCCAGAGGAGAGAGGTCTGTCAGAGGAAACCGTATGCCAGAAATTAGCAGTCGTCGTAATGAGATGGATGTTTAATGCGCTGCACTTAAAGCTGTTGTAAATGTTCTTCTCTTTGCTTGCATGGGCCACCAGCTTTGGTGCATCTGTGTCAGAAAACTTTTGGTCTTTCAAGGCTCACAGCATGTTCTTTGTACCTCCTCCCCAAAGGAAACTTTGGCTGGGTTGAAATAAAGCGACTAAACAAACAAACAAACAAACAAACAGAAAATGGCTTCTAGAGAAAAGACTGTGCCATATCTGATTAGTCTGTAAACACAATGCTTGATCATTTTTGTTTACTTTTTGGTTTTCTGATCCCCAAAGATATTAAAAAAGAAAGCATTGAAACATAAACTGTCAAAGCTTGGTTCAAGAGTTTTGAAAAAGAATGTTTCTTCTTTGATAAATGTCAGTCACACACAGCCACACATTTTCTTTTGTCAGGGAGCAATATCAAAGGTCCTATTTCTGCATCTAGCTGTCATCTCAGGCCTTTGATAAATGAAGAATTGTCTCAGACTCTCAGCTCTCCCACGTGTGCAGTGTTTGCAATGCCTCTGCCTTGCCTTGTGTTGACATTGGGAAGGAGTGATCTGAATATTTACTTCTCAATATTCTTCATATCAAAATACTGAAGTTGTTTGCAAACCAGAGACTATATGCACAGCTTCATATGGGGAGAATATGGGTCATCACGGTCCTTGTCCCCTATCTTTTGTCACTTGAGACAGTTATATTTAGCTTCTCTTCCTGAATTTTGGGCACTGAGATTGGGTGTCAGGGGCTGACTGTTCATAGGACATGCAGGGGCTAAATATACATGCTGTTACCATGAATGTTGGGTTGTGCTCATCTTAACTCATCCAGGGCCCTTCAAGTCTGTCTGCTGCAATGGACACATATGCTTGGCTGTCCTGCTTTTTCACCTGTTTGATTTGTATATGTTTTTTTGAGTGATTTTTCCTCAGCTTGCTGTGGCCCAAATTGTGAAATTTGATCTGTTCTGACAAAAAGATCCCAGCGCCAATTTATTTTGTGCATACACAGTGCCTGGGTTTATTTTCTCCTTCTCCTTCTCCTTCTCCTTCTCCTTCTCCTTCTCCTTCTCCTTCTCCTTCTCCTTCTCCTTCGTCTTCATCATCATCATAATCATCATGTGAGCGTTTTTCAGTTTTCCACTTTAAAGTATCTGTAGTAGCACCCAACAGAAAAGGGATTTCTCCTGAGAATTTTCTGGGCTGAAATAGGAAAAGTGGCAGATCATTATTTTATTGAGGCCTGTGTGCAGGTGATAGACAGCTGTTTGTGTGTTTGTGTGTGTGTGTATGTGTGTGTGTGTGGTGGTGGGGGGGGCAGTTTTCTCAGGAAGCAGAAATGCTTGACAGTGGGTTTTAATGCACTACATGCTTATGTAGCTTATCCAGACTTGCCTTAGAAGAAAAAAGTATATGTAGCCTATATTAAAAATACAGATACATATGTGGTTAGGGGTGATCTGGCCATGATTTTTCCTTATGGGCATTTTGCGTGCTGGCTGATTATTTTGACCAATTTTTCATGACCTTTTTAAAAAGCCTGACCAGTGATCAGCCATAACACTAAAACCATCTTTTTAATAATGTGTAGGTCCACAAAACCTCTGAAGGTCTGCTGTGGTATCTGGCACCAAGACATTAACAGCATGTCCTTCAAGTCCAGTTGAAATTAGGATTCAGTTTAAAATTCTTGTACTGGTTTGTGCTTTTCCAACTGCTGGTCCCAGGCTTGGAACAATCTTCCACCAGAGTTGCAATCAGTTGATTCAGTTGGACTGTTGAGATCAAAACTTAAGATGCACCTGTATAAACTGGCCTTTGGTTAATTCTGTGGTTAATTTTTTATTTGTCTGTATATTTTATTGCTTTATACAGTGATTTGTGACCGTTTTCTGTAAAAGGTGGTGTATAGATAAACTTTACTTAATTATTTGTTTTAAGTCCGTAAGCTGCCATGTAGGGTTTCCATAATGCATCCGGGTAAACAATGTGCTCCTGCCTGATGATATGCTCCAGCATATGATATCAAAGTAAATGTAATTCATCGGGTTAGGCCAAATTCATTCATACTCCATGGGCCAGTTCTGATGCCTCTGTACAATTAGAAGATAGGGTTCACCATGGGTGGTCTGACCAGCCTACACAGCCCCATAAACAGAAAGCTTCAACACAGAGTGTGTTTAGATGCCTTTCTGTCATAGCCCACACGACGGTTTACAGCAACTTGTGCTGCAGTAGTTATTCTGTTGGATCATACAAAATGGGCTAGCCTTCCATACCCACATGCATTAGTGAATCTTGGGCTCTCACGACCCTGTAAACTGTTTACTTGTTGCTCTTCCTTAGACCAGTTTTGCTATGGCACCAACCACTGCATACTAGGAACATCCCAAAAGAGCTGCATTTTGGATATGATCTAACTATCCAAGTGTAGCTCATGTCAATCTTGCTAAGATTTGTACTCTTGTCCAATTTATCTGCTTTCAGCACATCAGCTTTAAGTCTATTCAATTGTCATGAGAAAAATGTTATTCACGTTATCTGTCAGAAGATTTAATGTTGTGGCTGATCAATATATAAATGCATATGCCATTTCCAGAAATTTGGCACATTTCATAGAATGCATTAAAAACTAAATCTAATATTTGTATATTTGCTTGATCCTTTAATGATAAAAGTACAAAAAAAGACCAATTTGACTGTATTTTGTAAATGTAACAAAATGTAATATTTTGATGCCAACAACACACTACAGTATATATACACTCTAAAATGTGTATAAGGCTAAATATATATATGAAAAGTGAGAAGTAAATATTCAAGTTACATCATTTTTAATCATTTCACAATAAGTAGGTGAACTGGTAACAGGTGATGGTATTATGATTGGATATTAAAGGAGCATTCACAGAAAGGTATGGTCTTTGTTTCTAAATTTGTAATGAGAATTGTCAATCAGTTTGAAAAGAATTCACATCTTTCACCATACAGTACAGTCACACATGCTCAGAAGTACTTCAGGGAAAAACATTATCAGCAAAAGCCAATAATTGACACAGTGTGTGTATGTGGGCAGGTGCATCAGTGTATCAGGATGGGTGACTCCTATACATTGAAGGTACCATTGACATGCTGCACATTCCAGGATTTTTCAGAGAGATTTTTGAAATGTAGCTTCATATACACAGTGTCTGTACTTGACAAGTTTGCCAGTATAATAAAATAAAAATTATATTTTTATTACACTTGACAAAATTCTGATACTTGTCTAGAGGTTTGTGATATATTTTAAAATCTTTTAGTTCAAAATGGTATTTAAAAGTCTGAAATGAAAAAATATAATTGGTTCTTTAAAAATGCATTAGTTATTTAAAAATCAATCAATCAAAGTGCTACATTGAAAGTAAAAATCTCCTGGATATTTAACACAATAACTTATGCAATTATGCTGAAACATTTTTGCACAGGTATCACAGCAGATTCTCTGATTACAAATTATGTGTTTGACTAATTACATTCATCCATACTTACTGTATAAGATGCAGAGACTTTGTGCCTAAAATCCCTAACAAGTGCATTTTTAATTCATGGAGAAATAAAAGTTTCTGTTTCTGTTGTAATTTTTGATATTTAAATTCCTTCTCTGGAAGAATAAGAAAGCTAATTAAAGCAGTGGAATAAGGAGCACCAGGCCCGGTGCCCACCTTAAATCTTTCTAGCATGATATGTATTCTCCAAGCCCTTCGTTCTAGCTGAAGGACAGTGAGACACGGAGAGATGGAGACTAGTTAACTGATCTGCCTTTCACCTTCAGCACCATCCATCCTCATGCTCCCCTGTCTTAAATTAAAGATCAGGCTTATGTATTATTCCCATTGCACCTATTTGGAATGTCTCTGACAATTCTTATCGGTCATCCCTCATGTTGTCACGGCTTTGCCTGCTGGTGTAAGTCCAGAGAGAATCCTTCATTTAACACGTTGTTAGGAAGCCAAGAATCCTATGTGTGTTTCTGTGTGTGTGTGTGTGTGTGTGTGTCTGTGTGTCTGTGTGTCTGTGTGTGTGTCTGTGTGTTTCTGTGTGTGTCTGTGTGTGTGTGCGTG
>JBBIGC010000002.1:16177464-16188739 GCA_037576955.1 Lepidarchus adonis
AGAGAGAGAGAGAGAGAGAGAGAGAGAGAGAGAGAGAGAGAGAGAGAGAGACAGAGAGAGAGAGACAGAGAGAGAGACAGAGAGAGAGGAGTGTATGATTGCTCCTATAATGCTATTCTCTCTATCCCTCTCCCACAGAGCAAATCTTCCCACATGATTATGAAAAGCAATAACAGAGAGCAGACTGTGATATTCTATTTGAGGTGGAGCAGAAAGTATTGAACTTCACGGTGACTTTGCAAGGTGTTTTAAAAGTTCAAGGAGAACTTTCACACAGGGAGACAGAGGGAGAGGAAGGGATAAGCCCCAGCAAAAGACGATAATTTGATCCAGAGGGAGATATTCCTGAAAAGAGCTGCTTTGAATTTTGTGTTGTTCCTGCTTTTGTCATGGCGGATTTTCTTAGACACGGTTTTTCAGCAAACAAAGCACAGCAGAGTGTGAGTTGACTGTGCCGGTGATTAGAGGGTTTTCTCTTCCCGCCACAATCTACCCACAGTCCCTCAGAGGAGCTCTGGCGGAAGCACCGTCAGGGGAGCATTTGATTTGCAAATAGATTTTAGAGACAAAAGCAAGTTTTCAGAGCCTGAAGGCCCGATAAGCACTTAGAGATGCCAGAGTGTGCTTGAAAAGTCTTTTTTAGCATTTTAACTTCCTGAGGATAAAAAAGGAAACCGACATATAAGCGACTGATGTTCTTTTTTATTAGTGATGTGGCTTTTCGATGTTGCCATAGCAGCTGTACTGCACTCAGCAAAAGGTGGTGGCAGTTTGATGTTTCTAGATGAAAGACATGGTTTACAGCTATTACTGTACATTAAAGCTAGTGCCATCTTCCTTGTTTTTCCCCTGGATAACCTCATTTTCTGCTTGTCTGCTCTTAAAACACCAGGCATTTCTGAAATATAAGGGACAAGGGGAACAATGGTAACAAATGTGCAAAAGTAATTTTTGATACCAGGCAAAAAATACACTTTTTTATTTTACACAACCAAGTAACTTTTAAATGAGAAAACTAGACGTACTGAATTGCGATACAGAATATGACAGGGCCCAAGTGGGGTCAAAGCAGAATGTTGATAGTTAGACCATGCTAAATTATTTTACCTCTTTGCAGGTGAAAGTGGACAGTTTAAATATGGTAAATGTTAAATAAAGATTCTGCAATTTGAGCTCTGCACACTGCAATGTGGTGACATGTTTTATTTAATAAAATGTGATATCACTGGATCTGTCTCTGTCACACATGCATGCACATGCGGTTCATTTATTTTCTTTATCATTTATATTTTTAAAATACGTATTGTATCCAGACTGGCAAGACAAGCATCATTGGTTTCAGTTTGGGAAATTACTGCTTTAGATTAAACAAATATATAAGGAAATATAACAAAACTAATAATAATAATAATAATAATAATAATAATAATAATAATAATAATAATGTATATTATATAATAACAATATTATTATTAGCGAGACTCCTACAAGTTCCTAGAGCTCAAAGTGTCATTGAGCGTTCCAGTAGCTGTTCCAATTACACAACAAAAACGGGCTGATGGAGGAGGAGACCTGTTTGTGGGTGAGCATTAAGTAAGGTCTTGAAATATTAAAATGTGTCATTTGCAGCAAACCCTGGAGAAAAAATTACAAAATTAGGTTTGCATCCAAAGTATGTGGAAGTGAAGTAGGGTGTGATTTTTTTAAGTTTGTGAAGCTTGAACCCAACATCACAAAATACTGACACTGTGTCATGGCTAAGTGGCAGAATGTAGGCACAAGAACCCCCTCAGGTTAGGCAGGTTTTAATGAAACAGGTCCAAACAGAGAACACACTGCTAACATATGTCTTAGAAGACAAAATAAAAGCAATCCTTACAAGACTTGAAATATTTTCTCTAACAGGACAAAAACCAGGACAGAAATGATATGAAAACCAGAATCAAGACAGGGAACTGCATAGGGATGGTCAAGAAACTGCAAAGAAAACAGGCAAGTGAACAGATACAAACAAAGACAAATGATCAAAGTTTCATGCTCCTTCAATAAACGGCAACCAACCAATAATACATTGTGGCTCTGGCCACACACATAATACAGAGAACCGTGATCAAAACTGCTGCTATAGCCAATCTGCTTCAAGGTTCAATGTTTTAATGTTTTCTACATACCTTGGGTGTAATGAGTGGTTATTTGAGCTGCTGTTACATTTCTATTATCTCAAACCATTCTCATTCTCCTCTGACCTTTGACATCAAGAAGGGATTCTGCACAACTGCCACTCACTTTTCTCTGTAAACCCTAGAAATGGCTGAGTGTAAAACAAATCCAGCAGTAGTAGACCAGCAGTTTCAGAAATATTCAGACCAGCCATTCTGGCACCAACAACCATGCCATGTTAAAGCCACCTAATTCCTCTTTCTTCCTTATTGCAACGCTTCAGCCGTTTGGTCGAGATATCTAAATGCATTGAGTTGTCATGTGATTGGCTGATTTAATATGTGTTAACATTAAATTTAACAGGTATACCAAATAAAGTGTGCAATGAGTCAATGAGTGTGCAAGCATAGGTCTAATTGGACAAAATAAAGGACTACTATTTTATCATAACAGCACTACAAAATGAGGCTTTACAGAGATGTGACCCTGACGTGGAGAAATACAAGTGTGTAAATACAGATACTAGACCTGAACAAATGGCATGGGAACCCTGCAGCACACAGACCTGTATTAAAGCCAGATGGAATTTTTGGAGATGTGCCCTAATATCGGTAATTGCAAACATACTGTAAGCTTATTTCAAATCTGTAACTTAAGTGGGTATAAAGATATTGAGAAATATCAGTTGCAGCACCCCTTACAGACAATATGTGGCAAAATGCCAATGATATTTATGGGGTATCTCAACTTTAATTTGAACCACAAATTATTGGCTAGTAACTGTAAAATGTTTTGCATTGGCATTATTCACTAAGTGGCATGACTCCACAAATAAGTCATTATGCACTTACTAGAACCTACCAATTCATAGTATTTTTTGGCAAAGAAATTGTCGAACTATTACTCAGAAAGTGCTTTGTGCCTATTCCATTTCAGGGACATGGCCACCTAGGGACACAAAATTAATTTCTTATTTTCACTACATGTTTTACACTGTGGATTCTGAGCTTTGCGATTTCATCCTTCTGTATACTGTGTTTGGCTTAGATGACAATGAAGTTCTCTTTAACTTTGATTTAGACACAAGCCTCCTATTCCGTATCAGTAGTATGGGGTTACAGTCATCCCAGGTTACATATGAATTGGTAAAGTCTATGATATCATTGGAAAACTTTGAGAAACAGAGAAAAACTGTTGGAAAACTTAAAGGAACACTATAAGACCAGACAAGTAATGTATGCTACACACTTGCTCAATCTTGTTTTTTCTCCCCTTTAAAGGAATACTTGGACAATTGTGCTTCATAACATTGCCCTAAACTGGAGAACTGCATTTAATTTTCAGAGAATTCCTACTAACCAGTGGGACTGGCATCTTTACAACACAGGAGCTTTAACATTATCGTTAATATTTTAATCACAGTCCAAACTCTCTCCACTTTCTGCCAAAGCCTTCAACTGTAGTCCTCATGTCTTCTTTTACATTCTTACTTTATTCTTTGGTTTAAATTGGCTAAATATCTTAGACTAATGGACCATGTCTATACTGTAAATCCTTTATTATAATAGAGATTTACACTTGGGAGCTTCTATGTTTCTAATATTTAGATATGTGTTTGGCAGCAAGATATTTTAATTTTGATAGTAAGTAGTAATATGTTATAAGGAATAATTTATAATTTAGTAGGTCATGGTCACACCTGATCTTGTTTCCCTTCTTCATAAAATTGACCCACATCTTAATAAGGCATATGGCCACCCAATAATTTCATCTGAAATCTGACACGCTACACTTTAAGCACATTTTATTTAAATTTTAGTATAATAATTCACAGTGCTAAACGTCAAAAAATAGATCAAGTTCCTAATATTTAAGGCCTACATCTATGTTTCCAGTCACTGTTTACTTTAAATTTACACAATTTCAAAATTCACTGCTTACCTTTATTATTTCAGCCCAGATTTCATTTTATAATGAATGTCTGACTCCTGAAACCTGTTTACAGTAAATGCTAATTTTAAGATGTTATTTGATTAGATACTCCAGATGAGGGAACTGGGTTTATTTGCTATTAGGGTTTTTGCTCTATGCATTGGCGTCAGCTGTTTTTTTTTTGTTGTTGTTGTCTGTGGATGCTTGTTTACACTTGTTTCTCGGCTAATCAGGGGAAATAAGCCTTTACCATGCAGAGATAACTTCCTCAAAAAGTGTGTCAGGATAGCTCAGCACCCTTGGCACTGCAGGTTTTTGATTAAAAATGAATAGTGAAGGATTTCCTTATTGATGTTTCATGATAAATATGCATGTGGATTCCACCTCTTGAAGCATACTTGTACAATATAGACCCTTTTTCAATTCGGCTTAAAACTGCCATGATACATTTGAAGTTAAACATTTATTTGTAGCAAAGATTTAATGATGAATTGTAGCATTGGTTTTGGCAATGGATTTTTTGCATACACACAGACACATACGGTTGTGTGAAAAAGTTTGGACACCCCATTCAATATTCAGTTCTTTATTAAGAAATGATCACATATCAATGTCTAATGTTTTTATTTATCTCTGGAACAAAAATGGAATTTAATTGCAGTTAAACAACAAACATTAACATTGATTTGTTAAACAAAAGATATCAACAGTAATGTGTTTTCTAAATGAAGAAAAAGTTAGGACATCCGGCGCCATAATAGCTGGTGTTACCCACTTTGGCTGAAATAACCGCAGTGAGCTGCTTCTTCTAGCCATCTTCCAATCTCTGACAGTTTGAAAGTTTGCCCAAATCCTAAATGCTAAATTCTTTAAGCTGTGAGATGTTTGAGGGGTTTCTTACATGTACAGCCTGTTTCAAGTTACCCCACAGCATCTCAATGGGATTAAGATCAGTGCTTTGACTTGGCCATTCTCAGTTTTCAGATTCTCCATTTTTCATTTTTCAGACAGTCCTTGGTGGATTTACTGGTTTGTTTTGGTCATTGTCATGTTGCAGGGTCCAGTTCCACTTCAGCGTTAATGTTCTTACAGATGGTCTCACATGTTCCTAAAGCAAACTATGGGGCAGTGATGGCCTAGAGAGATTTTGATAAAGATTTTGAAAAGTCTCTTCTTCAGTTTTAATTGTTTAGTTGAATTACTTGAATCTCCCAATATCGTTAAAATTGATATCAAATATCCATAGGTCCAAAAATGTCACAAAAACACACAGGTTTCATAGGGTGTCCTAACCTTTTCAAATGACTGTACATTTAGAAGTAACTACACACTCTCCCTCTGTGGTTGTCCCTTACTTACTATACAGACCTTGGGTGGGTGTGTTTTATTTTGGGATGCCTCCTTGTGATGTCAGTGTGCCCTTTCAGCAGGGTGTGGGGTAAAGGTGTACAAGAATGATGAATGCTGACACATTCCTGTCTGTGTGTGATACAGAGCACCAACACTTGTGTTCAGGCCAGACTTCACGGCCCCTTACATAGACAGCACAGTTGTAATATGTGTAGCAATGTGTCTAATCTAATCAGCGGAGTGTGCAGTAGCAACATGCTTCAGTACCCAGTGATGGTACTTCTAAGGCATATGATGATGCCTAGACCTACAATAGTCCTTTAAAACTAGGGCCTATTCAAAACAATATGCTGGATGGGCTGATAATGAAATAAAAAACAATTATACAATGAAACTGACAATTATACTTTGCAAATGACAATTATGTCCTTCATTAAGTTCTTTACCTATTATAGTCTGCCTATGGTGTGTTTGACTGGCATTCTAGATAAAATTTATATATAAATATATATCATAGCTTTTCAGCTTACAATTCATACTTGGAAAGTTTTCAAATCTGAGTTTAGGGAATGATGCCAAATCACCACAGCTGCCACCAATCAACACAGGTACTGTAAGTGTAGTTTAGTGTGTAATATTGCCCAAAACACAGCACACAAAGGTTTAACACTCTCTAACTTCACAAACATGCCAGACTACACCAATTTGAATCCGTGGACAAGACTCCTAACATTGTACCTACATCTGTTACACTCTTTATTTATTGTTGATCTGGATAAGGGTTTAAGATATATAAATGTCAATAATATGGTAGCACATCTATACAGGTATATCTAAAAAAATTCCATTCAGAAAGTGAAATCCACATACTGTATTATGTAGATGTATTACACATAGAGATAAATATATGAAGCCTTTATTTATTGGAATTATATTGGAATAATTTCGATTATTATGATTATTATGATTATGGCTTACAAATAATAAAACCCAAAATTCACTTGTCAGCTTGTCAGCAAAAGGAAGCATGAAGTGTTTCCTCCAGACTCTGTGACCTTGATTCCCAAATGAAATGCAAAATTTACATTCATCTAAAATGAGGACTTTGGACCACTGAGCAACAGTCCAGTGCTTTCTCCTTAGCCCAGGTAAGACACTTCTGATGTTGTCTCTGGTTCAGGAGTGGTTTGACACTAGGATTGCAACATTTGTATCATGTCTAGGATTCATCTGTGTGTAGTGGCTCATGATGACTTCAGCCTCAGTCCACTCCTTGTGATGCTTCTCTAAATTATTGAATGGACTTTGGTGGCAATCCTCTCATGGCTTCAGTTGTCCCTGTTGCTGGGACAAGCAGCTTCTTTAGCAATTGCCTTTTGTTGCTTACCCTCTTTATGGAGGGTGTCGATGACTGTCTTCTGGACATCTGTCAAGACAGCAGTCTTCCCCATGATTGTGTAGCCTCCTGACTCAGACTGAGACCATTTAACGGCTCAGGAAACCGTTGCAGGTGTTTTGAGTTAATAAGCTGATTAGAGTGTAACCATGACTTTCCAAGTTTTAACTTTTTCACAATATTTAAATTTTCGGAGACATTGAATTTTGGGTTTTATTATCTAAAAGCCATAATCATTGAAATTCCAAGAATATTTCATATTTCACTCTATGTGTAATGGATCTATATAATATATGGATATCGCTTTCTGAAAGAAATGTCAAGAAACATTGAACTTTGTCACAATATAATTTTTTTTTAGAATACCTGTATATGTAGATGAGATCTGCTTTAAAGCATTTAAAAAACAGAAGCATTATCCAGCTAACTTGTAACACTTTAATTGAAGTTTCCATATTTTTTCCACTCTGTTGTTTGAAAAAATAAACGTGAAAAATCATTTCTGATTTTGACTTAAAGGTTATTTTTAAAAAAATTATATAAAAAAAAATATTGAAATCAGTATTAACAATCACAACATTTTCACATGAGTTAGGCCTTACATAAATTTGATGCCTAGGGTGCTCATGATAAGAGTATTGGTTTTAGAGCAGTCAAATTTAGGCCTAGGCCTAGATGTAATGTCTTTTTTTATAGTCAGTGTTCACTATAGTACATTGTCTTAAACTTTTTTAAAACCACAAACTTTCATTGACCTGCACTTCAGTGTAGACGCTTGCTCATCAAAGCACTCTTTACATCCCAAAGCAAGTCTTGGACACAGTCTTTGCAGTCACAGTAAAGCAGATTCAGCTTGATTAGCATGTATTGTTGCTGCCCTCATGATGGATGGGTGAAGAAGCATTATAGCACATTGCTGTCAGTAATGGCTTTGTGATTGAGATTTCAGTGGGAGGAGGAGAGAGGAGGTTGTTGACATAAAGCCAGAACTAGAGAATAGAGCAGACGGCATGAGCCCAGCATTTTTTGGCAGCTTTTCAGTGTGCCACAGTTACCGGCCTAACTATATATGTGTCAGCTGGAGGAGATTCACCTCTGACTGTGCAGCGGTTTAGCCCTCCATTTTCTGCTCTTTTACAGAATTTCCATTACTGTGGTGCTGAAGCTTGATGCTTTTTACTTACACTTTTAAATTATTCAGGCAAGCTTGTGGGGGCTGAGAGAGAAACCAGCCCTTAAAGAGGAATTTATTGCTCCATATTTAATGGAATCTTGTTTTGTAGCACTTTACGTGTCTTGATTTTCCTGTGGAGTTTGGCGTATTGAAACCCTATTGGTAGCGCTGGACTTCTCCTTTTATTAGTGGCTGTATCAAGAGAAATCCAGCAAGAGCGTCGCCATGCCTGTAAAATATGATCTTGTAATGCACAGTTCTGTCTGGGAGGAGAGCCAAAGTCAAGTCCTCTGGAGAAGAGGGAGAGGGAGTGCTAGCCAAAGGAAGCAAGGAAGCTAAGGGGAATGCAGATTGGACCTTAATCCAAACCTGCCAGCTGTTACGATTTATTAGCATTGCACATGCTGAGTGGTTAGTCGCCTTGGTATAATGTATGGACCTGAGTAAAGATGGACTGATTCCTAATGTAAGACTGAGCTTAACACATTCCTGACCTCTGCCTTGACTTTACCTCTCACCCAAAAGCTGCCCCTCAAAGCTTTGAAGCTCTAATCTCACAATGTAGTATCTGTTGAACTGTACTTATTCAGGCAGTGGCTTTGGGGTGCGTCTAATATCCAAACCCATCATGTTCTGTCATAAAGGTCAGGTCCAAATTCAAGCAACCTGCAAATGCCCTGGAGGACGTATGACAATCCTTTGCAGCACACACCATGTTGTTATTCTCAAGACACAATGTTTACTCTAATAATATGGTGGAAATTGTGTTCTAAAATACCTGCTTCATCCATTTGCAAGCTTCCTCTTGAAAACTCTTTTTTAAAAATGTTGATTTACTACATATTGTACAGAAAATCCATGTTACCTTGGATAAATATTTGTGTAATCGTAGTTCTTTTATGTGATAGATGTCAGCTGCTGATGGAATTTGACCTTCAGTTTCTCTCACAACAGACAAAAAGAGGATCCTTGATCTCGCTGAGCGCTGAAATATAGTCAATACGCTGCCTCTATGCATCAGATGCCAGGATTGCAAATTAGCAATAATTCAGAAGTCTGTATGATTTTACAGTGATAAACTCTGTAGTAAAATAATTATAGGATCATAAAAAAGTTGGTAATTTTAATATGTCAGGACACAATTAGCTTTCAGCATAAAACGACAAATATTTATTCACATATATTAGGCTGACAAATGTGTTTTATTAGTGCAAATCTAATTATGCTCCACAGCCATAACAAAGTCATTAAAAAAGCACAGAAATGCTGTCTCATCCACTTTCCCTTGCGTTCCTAATTTGTCCTCCTACTTTTTTCCTCTTTATTTGGAAATGAAGGCTAAACCATCTAAAATGATTTAATGGATTTTAAATTACTTTCCTGTGCACTTTGTTCCAGAAGAAGATGAAGTCGGTGTTGTGTTTTGATGTGCTTTTATGTCCTTGCTCACTTGGTTGATGAAAAATAGGCAATGTATCATTTGAAAGGCATTCATATTTGCAAATTGTATTAAAATAAAAGCATATACACCAATCAGCCATAACATTATGACAATTTCCCTAATATTGTGTAGGTCATACAGTCAAAACTGCTCTGACTCTGGTGCACTGTGTGTTCTGACACCTTTTTAAAGCCAACATTAACATTTTGTGTTACAGGTGCTCCTCTGTGGGATCAGACCAGACAGGCTAGCCTTCACATTCCACAAGCATTACTGAGCCTTGGGTGGTCACAGTCTGGTTGCTGATTCCCCAGTTGCCCTTCCTTGGATCGCTATTGGTTGGTACTAATTACTGCACACCTGGGACACTCCATAAGACCTGCTGTTTTTTAGATGCTCTGGCTGATTCATCTAGTCATCTCAGCAAAACCAAAGTCAAAGTGACTCAGATCTTTGCACCCATTTTTTTTGCTTTCAGCACATTAGTTTTAAGAACTGACTGCTCAATTGCTGTCTAAAATATCTTACCTCCCTGACAGGTGCTATTGTAGTGAAATAACTAGGTAGTCAAAGTTATTCACTTTACCTGTCAGTGATCATAAAGTTAAGACTGATCTGAGTATACTGTATAGCCTCTGCAGGGGAAATGTGAGGCTATCATAACGGATCATGGGGGGGTCATGGTTAAGGTGCTAGTTCCCTTTTTTGCACCGTTTGTCTGTCATATACGACAGTAGAATCTAGTTGAAAGTCTACTAAATGTTTTAGGGTAATACTGGACTTAAATAAGAGACACTGATGTTTGCTATATGGCGCATGATGCTAGCAATTTTGCCAGCTATTAATAAAGTCTCCGCAGCACCATTACATGCAAGAGTTAATTGGGCATGAGTTAATAATGAGAAAACAGCAGCGGCGGCCAAAGCAGTAGCAGTAGCAGCAGTAGCAGTAGCAGCAGTAGCATTAGCAGCAGTAGCATTAGCAGCAGTAGCATTAGCAGCCGTAGCCAAACGTTCTAGGCTACAGCATTAACATGGACCCAAGTTTATAGATGGAGAAATGCATACACCGGACACGTTGCATGCTGTAATGAGGGTGAGAGGCGAGGTTGGCAGCTTAAAGAGGTAAATAACATGGAAGGAAATCTGTTCTGCAGCCTTTCATTGCGAGAGAAACGGGGGTGAGATAACAGGGTTTGGCTGTAGTTTCTTGTTAATCCTGCTGACTTCACAATGCTTAATACATATCCTTTGACAGATTATAGACGCATGCTTGAGAGAATGCTTCAAAATATTTGTAAAACTTTTGGTAACTTTAGGTGATGCAGAGGACTGTATAACTAGAATACAACAATGACTATTGCAACTTGTGACAAGGGTATTTTAAGCACGTCCTGATATTTGTCACGTCCCACTCCCTTCACCCATTTGTACTTGTTTTGTTCAGCCTCAGAATATTTATGATGACAGTTACAAATCATGGCCCTCTGAAAATAAGCTGTGAGATTTTGTCTGTGACACCTTACTGTGTTTGTCAATCACAGAGAGTGGCTTAGCATTGCTGGTCAGAAATACTAAACACAAACATGTATGCAGCTCATGCGACTGAATACAGAGAGCTATGAAAGTGAATTATGAGCTGGATAATACCAAAGTGACGGAATACGATCCCAAAGTCCAGCCCTTGTCACTACCTATTCATCTGTTGTAAAAGTTGAGGCAACCTTGACCTGCTATATCACATATACTGTGTGTGTGTGTGTGTGTGTGTGTATGTGTGTGTGTGTGTGTGTGTGTGTGTGTGTGTGTGTGTGTGTGTGTGT
>JBBIGC010000002.1:16197711-16220975 GCA_037576955.1 Lepidarchus adonis
CCCCCCCCCCCCCCCCCCCCCCCCCCCCCCCCCCCCCCCCCTCCCCCCCCCCCCCCTCCCCCCACCTCTTTCCTGCCAGCAGTTCATTATCTTAACAATGCTTTACGATAGGCAGTGAAACATAAATCCATACTGTACCATGTTTAATTGGACTGCCAGTGAGACATGTGTGTAATTGATTTGAATGATGCTCCAGTACAATGGGACTGTCTTGATTCATTGAAGCTGATTCATTTTTCAATCTGCCACCATCCTGTGTCTGAATGCCTTGCTGGCTATGTATAGACTGGATAGAGTAACAGAGTGACTTCATGCTCTAACAATGCAGAGGTAGCAGGTCATCTTGTGAGACAGCTAACGAACAATCCTGCTGTCGGATCTAGTTTTAGCCTCTGCTATGGTACAAAAAAAAAAACCCCACTGGGCTATTGCCCAGGTAAACATGCCTATGCCTTACACTCCAATCAGTGACCTTTGATAAATGCATAGCATAAGGATAACATGCAGTGTCCCTGTCTCTCAAAACATGAACTCCTTGTATGGTCTGTGGCTATATTTAAAAAAAAGTGCCTTCTGTTTTTAATGAGTGCTTATGCAATTTTTCAGCTTGTATAGTGCAGGGTGTTATGTAACTTTGCAGAGTCATTAGAAAGCTTTTTTTTTGCTATGGAATGAGTCTTCCAATTCTGGTGTTTTTTTTTATAACAAATAACACAATTACTGTTTTAATGAGCTTAGCTGATTGTTGTTTAAAATCATTACAATTGCATCATCACCATCTGCAGTCTTTTTATGCTAAAACTTGTCCAGTGTTGAACATGGAGGGTATTGCAGTTCAAAGCTCTACACAAGAGCAGTCTTTTCAAAGTAAGACTCCTTTATTAAAATGATGCAGTAAGCTGGAACTTCACAGTCAAGCTCTTTCAGGATTTCATAAATACAATGCATGCTGTCTTAATTCCGTAGTTGTACATAGTTCTCAGAGTGGCTTATTTATTATTAATGTGTGTTGTTGTTTGTTTTATATGCAGCTGCAGGCAGCGTGGTGGTGGTATCCAGGCCTGGTAATCGTGAGGGGGCAAAGCAGCAGGGGAGCAGGCCTCACTCTGAACCTATCCTGCTAAAGAACCATGGCCATGTACCAGGCAACGATCTCAAAGCAGGATGCACCAGGCTTCTCTAGTGGAGTATGATCCTTACTCATATACAATCACACTATTTACTTAGTACAATAGAAAAAACTCATTGAAAATGCTTATTTTGCAAATATACACCTCTTTACTGATGGTATTTTATTATCATTTGTCGAAACCACTGCCTTTGATTGAGGCATGACATCTGGTAGCTTTCTATCAGAATAGAGTGGGCAATGAAGGGGCTGGAGGGGCTAAAATGACTTTCTTTCTGAGGAGCTTATATACATTTAATTTGTTTGAGGGTTGTGCAGTTACTTATCTGATCCACACCATTGTTGTTTGTACATGAATTAACCTGCACATACTGATTTTGTGACATGTTTGTGCTTCAACCCATAATATTTTATAGTTTATAAATTTATGTTTATATCAGGTTTGGTTTAAGGAAGTTAATACAATCTAACTCAATTTAAATAACAAGATTACAAGAAAAGAATATCAATAACAACAATACAACAATACAACAATACAAGGGACACCTGAAATGAGGTTGGACAAAAGACAGGTGCCAGTAATCATAGGACTGGACGAGATGAGGTGAGATCCAAAAAAGACACAGTTGTAGTGACACATGACCTGAGGAACAATTAATATGAACAAATGGATGCATGTACAGAACAGCAGGAACTATACTCTGCTCATACATGTTTTACATTAATATTTTTACAACTTCATGTACAGTATAAAGAGATATAAAAATGGTACATTGTTTTTCATCTCTTACATTTAACTGCCCATTTATTCACATATTCAGGTGCAATTATCAGCTCGTTGGTTTAAGCAGTAATTGAGGCCTTTGCAAATCTGGCTACAATGGAAACTGAAGTGTTTTCTCTTTTCACTTTTGCTAAAAGAGAAGGAGAGAGAGAGGGAGGGGGAGAGCAATGGAAATTGACTTAGATCTGAAGGCGCGACAATACACAGATAAAGGACTTTTTTGTTCTTTTGCTCTCATCATGTCTTAAATCTCAAACAGCCTTGTAAATGTGTAACTGCTGGCAGTATTCTTGTGTGCTGTAAAATGTTTTCCCTTTTTGGCAAGTTGTATTCAGCTCTGCTCTGAATTGCCTGTGACATTCCAGAGACGGAGGTTTAGGCACTCTGCTAAAGCCTGAAGGAGAGCAGTCCTGGCTCACATACAGGCCAGTGTGAATGTAAACTCTGAAGTGATTGTTTTGGTGGCCTGATGGCTTTGTCATGGTTTAAAAGTGAAATGTAATGATAGCTGACCAGAATGAATTTAGCACCTCTACAGACATCTGATATTCTCTTTCTCTCATGCCCTCTCTCTCTTCTCCAATCTCATGAGGGGTCACTCAAAATAGCATTAATGGACAGCACTACATGCCACATCTGCCCTCTACAGGCTACTCTTCACACTGATCACCTCTATACCCTCTGCCTGCCAGTTTACTGGACTGAATGGTGATGTGATGCATGAGGTGTGTGTGTTTGTGTGTGTATGTGTGTGTGAGAGAGAGACAGAGAGAGAGACTTTGACTCATGTTACATATCTGTGAATTACCAGCTTGACAGTGTGACAGTAAATGAAAAATAATTCTGTCAAATCTAATGTTATATCAAGAGAAGAATGGAAAGGGCAGTTAGTGTGTTCACACATTCACACTGGTACTAGAATGTGACCAGAGCTGTCACTACATTGGTAATTGCATAATGTGATGTAATGATTTTGATGATTGATTGATCAATTAATTAAATAATACAGTGGGTATTTGGCAAGTATTTGGCAGCCCCTGAATCTGCAAGTTGTCTCACTTAAAAAGATGAGAGAAGTCTGTAAAGTCAAATCATAGGTTCACTTCAACTGTGAGAGACAGGAAAATCGCATGGTGAAGAATTTATTTGTATAGTGGTGCAGAAAATAAATATTTGGTCAATAGCAAAAGTTCACCTCAATACTTTCTAACGTAACCTTGGTTGCAATGACAGAGGTCGAACGTTTCCTGTAGGTCTTAACCAGGTTTGCACACACTGTAGCTGATATTTTGGTCCATTCTTCCATGTAGATCTTCTCAGGAGCTGAGATGTTTTGGGGCTGTTGCTGGGCAACACAGGCTTTAATCTCACCCCATGCTTCATAGTGGTTATGGTGTTCTTTGGTTTCAACTCAGCATTCTTCCCCCTCCAAACATGGCGAGTGGAGTTTATACTAAAGTTCCATTATGGTCTCATCTGACCACATGACATTCTCCCAATCCTCCTCTGGATCATCCAGATGGTCTCTGGCAAACTTTAGATGGGCCTGGACATGTGCTGTCTTAAGAAGGATTTTAATCCTTGATGACGTAGTGTGTTACTAATAATAACCTCTGTTACTGTGGTCCCAGTTGTCTTCATGTTCATTGACCAGTTCCTCCCGTGTAGTTCTGAGCTCACCGTTCTCAAGATTATTTGTACCACACAGGTGACATCTTCCATGGAGCCCCAGGTCGAGGGAGATTGTCAGTGATCTTGTACTTATTACATTTTTTTTACATTGTCTCTCACAGTTGAAGTGTAACTATGATGAACATTACAGACCTCTCTCATCTTTTTAAGTGGGACAACTTGCAGAATCTGTGTTTTTGCTCCACAGTAAATAATTATTATGTTCTTTAAAAAAGAATGATAAAATTTTCTCAGAATTAGATTTATTATCCACATATGCACACATAAGGAATTTGGCTCACAGAATACTGCACAATACTCACAATATACAGTATATATGATATACATTATACGGTAAACAGTTCACAATAATAAGTTTACAATATCTATAACACAATACAATGCATAAAAGACACAATACGTATATAGAGAGAATCAATATGCATAAAATGTTAGTGTTAGTGTGGACAACAATAATGTTCATTACATAAGTGTGATAATATAAACAGAATGTACATTATGATGTATGCGTATTTGTATTATAGGGGACTATAGTTGTGATGCAGAACTAAGGGCAATTCTAACCAGAGAAACAGGAGTAGCTGTGGTACAGTAGATGACAAAACTGTTCAGCTATTTATGGGGTTGATGGCAATGGAAAAGAAACTGCCCTTGGGTCTGGGGGTCTTAGTTTACTGGGTGCCAATATGTCCTCACTGTTTGTTACAGTCTGTTCCCATCCTGAATTGTGGTTACCCCTAACAGGCCGTGATGGATATACACAGGACAGATTCAATGACAGCAGTGTCAACTGACTCAACATCCCCTGTGGAAGACGATACTTCCTAACTTCCTAACGAGAAAGTACATCATCCGATGGGCTTTTGTGAGGATGGAGCTGATGTTGGTCTCCCACCTGGTTCTAACTTTCTGTACACCAGAAGTGACTTCCCCAGCTTCACCTGCTGTTTCCTGCCCTTCAGGAAGCTGGTGATCCACTGACAGATGGCACAAGAAATAGAGAGCTGGAGGAGTTTGTTAGAGATGATTTCTGGGATGATGGTGTTGAATGCCAATTGCGAAATCCACAGACAGGATCCTAGAATATGTCACTGGGCTGTCAAGGTATTGCAGGCTGTAATGTAGTCCCATGCTGACTGTGTGAGCCACTGAGCTGTTTGCCCAGTAGGCAAACTAAAGAGGGTGCATCAGGTGTGAAGTCACTCAGTCCTGTAATGGAAGATTTCTTGGGTACTGGGATGATGGCAGAGCATTTAAACCAGGAGGAATGTTGTACAGCTCCAGGGATCTGTTGAATATCTGAGTGAAGGTTTGAGCCAGTTGGTCAGCCCATCAGCACCATCTGGACCATCTGGCATTGTGTCTCTGGAAGAGCCAGCTTTGAGAGCACCATGAATGGTGGTGTGATGGTGGTGGTTAGAGGGTAGGTTGGAGGTGTGATTGGGGTGGTTATTAGGCTGGAGAGAACAATGGGTGTGACTCTTTCTCTTTCAAACTTTCTGACATTCTGAACAGAAGCAGGGATTTTGCTTGCCTCAGCATGGCGTGATGGACTTATGTAGTATGTAATATTCTACAATATTTTAATATTCTCTCCTGCTTTTCTGTGTAGCTTCTTTAGACACTTTCATCTTGGTTGTCAGTGGGTTGCTGGCCTGCTTGTACAATACCTTGTTCCCACATCTGTTGGGATCTGCCTTGGCTTGACAAAGCTGTCTTAGTCTGGCAGTACACCATGGCTTGTAATTGTTTTTATGTGCAGAAGGTCTTGGATGGCACACATATTTCTTCACAGAAAGCTGTGTAAGATGTTACAGTATCTGTTTGTCCAAGTTTGTCAGTCACAGCTTCAGAAACACAATCAAAACAGTCTTGCAGTTCCAGCTTTGCCTTTCAAGATTTGACCACATCTCATGTGGAACAATTAAAACACTGTCTGTATTTTGATTGTAATGGTTTACTTTTGCTTTGTTAAGGATAATAAAATGAATGTTATGTTATCTGTTCGGCCAGGATTTGCAGTGCATTGTTCATGCTGATGGAATGTAAACTATGATAAAGGAGGAAACTGCTGTTGTGAATAAAATGTCTTGCAGTTCAGACTGCTAAACTTACCTAGCTGTGTGATATCTGTTCACCAATCATTGATATAAAAGCAAATTCTGCTATTTTCATTTTCACTGATAGTAGCAATATGTGAAATGATCATTGTAGACAGAAATCCCACAGACATCGCAGCAGAGCTATCAAGGAAAGCGTAAGGCGGTAGAATTTGTTTTTACATTAACAAAGGTTTATGGTTAAGGTGAACACCCAGGTAAAAACCTATGTATTTGGAACAATGTAAAGCTAGGAAACTAGTTCAGTCATATTATTTTGATTATTGTTTGGATCCCAAAAGGTACACAAATTTAAAATGTTATCTCATTAGTACAAACCTATATCCTCAATACAAATTCTCTGGCACATTTATCAACTACTGGAAGTGAGGTTTTTTATTTTCCTTCATGTTGATGCCTCCTTTGCTACTGAATTGCATTGACGTTTTCTTCTGTCAATTTTCTGTTACATTATTAGTGTGACTGCAGCTGTACGCTATCCTGCTGTTTCCCTGTTTATCACTCAGACTGCAAGCTAATCACTAAGCCTGCATATTGAATGACATTTGTAAATTAATATTTAAATGAAGCTATTGATTTAATAGAGTAAACTAGACAGTCCTGACTGCGACTTGGCTCATCCTAGTTGTGCTGAGGTGAAAGAGATAATGTGACCCACTAATTTCTCTACTTTCATCCTTCTCTTTCAATAGGTCCTGGAGGAAGCTGAAGTTTGCTCCCTGCCTGGTGGACTGGCCAGCATTCGGAGACAGTTTGAGAGTGAAGAGCTTTCTTCCACACACACAGCCACACAGTTTCAATACACACACAGATCTACACAGGTAATTAGCAGACTTTTAATAGCATGCAAGTGTCCTTTGCATTGAATGCATAGACTGCCTGTAATAACAGAAAAAAGTGTGTTTTTGTTGTTTGTTTGTTTTCATTTATTTTTTTCCTCCAAATGAAATCTCAGGCTGTAATTTACACTTCAGTATCATTTTGGTGCCTTAAAGTCTGTTTAAATTATCTCACTATCGCAGACTTGCATTATGTACCCAAATGTTTTCAGCTTAGTATTTACGAATGCTAATTGCATGCAAGCAAGACCTGCTCAAATACCGGGTGACTAGCAGTGAGAGAAAGAATGGAAAAGTAGATTCATCTGAGCTGAAGCCCATATAATCCTAGCCTGCCAATCCAAATCCAATCCAGCCCATCCATCCATACCAGTGCTTCTGCCTGCATGCCTCGTTCCCCCTGCAGGGACTAATGCAGCCGCAAAGAAAAGATGAGGCTGAATACTGAACAAGAGAAGAGAACTGGAGAGCTGCTCTCACTTCCATTATTTTGCAAGCCCAACAACAGCAACTAAAGTGTCCTAAAATGTCTACAGTTCTCTAATTTATGTTTGCATTGACCCAGGTATATAATTGTGATAATAACGATTACTTTAAAGCATGTGCTATTTGTTGGTGCAATGTTCTGCATGTGACAGATTTTAAAATTTCAGTTGCAAAATCACACAAGCCTGCTGAACAGAATGATGTCACTGGTACTGTTGAATTAATTCACATTAGAATGATTTCAGTGCAGTGTCTCTCATTATTAAGGCATGTTTTGATAATGCACACTATTTGAACATTAGTTAATCTTGCTTGAAATGATAGAGTAAAAGTTGCTGCAAGAAGCTTTTGAGTGGAATGTTTTACTAAGACTGAAATGTGTGTGTATGTAGGTGTGTATTGGTGGGAAAGAAGATCATTTAAAATGGTACAGTGCTGTGAATTTTTTTTTTGCTGGTTTCTGATAATCAAACAAATGCTAAAATTAGACTATAAAAATAACTATAAAATATTACAAAATACAGTTTTGAAAACACTGAAAGAGAACATGTTTGACAGAGTGAGGTAGTAGCTAGGCTAAATAGTCTCAAGGAGCATCTCAAGAAACTCCAGTAACAAAGGTAACAAAGCATTTATATTTATCAGTCTGACAAGGGTTACAAAGCCATTTTTGAGACAGCCATTGTCCCCCAATAGAAAAAACTTAAACAGTGGTACGCCTTCCCTGGAGTGCCAGACCCCAAAAAATTTCTCCAAGACAAGATAACACATGCAGGAGGTCAAAAAAGAACAACATCTAAAGAACTGCAGGTTTCACTTGTCACAATTAAGGTGAACTCTTTGTTCATGATTCAACAATGAGAAAGAGACTGAGTAAAAATGGCAACCACTGCTGACCAAAAAAGAACATGAAGGCTCACATTTTGCCTAAAAAAATATTGATGATGCCCAACATTTTGGGAAAGAAACTTGGATGCTGGACTGACAAGACAAAAGGAACTTTTTGGAAGGTTTGGGTCTCATTACATCTAGAGTAAAACTAAAAGAGCATTTCATAAAAAGAACACCATACCTTTGCTGGGCCAGCAGCTACATGACTGTTTGTAATTGATGGAACCATGAATTCTGCTCTTTCTCCCAAAATCCTAAAGGAGAATGTCCGAACATCAGTTCATGCCCTAAGGCCCAAGCACACTTGAGTTATGCAGTAGAACAATGAGCCAATACACACTAACAAGTCCATAGCTCAAAAAAGTAAAGGTTTTGGAATTACCTAGCCAGACTCCAACTGAGATACTTTGGCATGACTTTAAACAGACTGTTCATACTCCAAACCCTTCAATAAAAGACCAATTGCCAGTTATGGCAAACCCTTGATTGCAGTTCTTGCCGCCAAGGGTTGACAACCAGTTGTAAGATTAGGGCCCAATTACTTTTTCACATAAGACCAAGTAGGTTTGACTAGCTTTTTTCTCTTAATAAATGAAATCCTTTAAAATCTGCACTTTGTATCTAATATAAAAATTTGTTTGACGATCTGAAATGTGTATCTTATAAGGGAGCATGACTAAAAAGTCATAGGCATAAATGTTTTCTGACATTTATGCCACTGCATGTGTCTATCTACCTTCACACAGGAAGCATCAAACTCAATTAATGCAACGAAGAGTGGGAGCAGAAGGGATGGCCAACAGAATGAAAAGGTACAGATGCCCTGTAGACAATCACAGACACAGCCATCACCATGAGCCTACATTGGCAATCACAGGGCTTTGCATTTACAAAAACAATTTATATTGTTTATTTTATTCAGTCGCTATTTCATCATGGCACACAGTGTTGCCTGAGTGATGGTAGTGATATCCCAGGCCTACAATACAATTAAACACAATCAATTACTTAAATGTTTATTCACTATTATAAATATGTAACTGAACAAGTTCAATTAAATGTATGGTGTATGACTCGCTAACAAGGAATTATTATATATGTACTGATGCCGGTCAAGTTTTTTGCTCACCCTCTTTACCAAAATGTTGACACACAGGTCAGAGTTTGCGTACATATGCGCACATTCTGCAGTCAAGTTTGCAATGTTTGCGTAGGAAGAGGGGTATGCATCTTGTAGGTCCCATTTTGTGTGTATGCAATGGTTATAAATTAGACCAGGACTTCTGGAATTTAGATAAAGCTATACTTAGAGTTAAACAGGACAAGCACAGTAACAAATCCACCAAGGTAGAAGAAACGAAGAAAAAATTTGTTTTATAAACAAATTAAAACATTATGTGGAATTTGGGGATTTAAAATGATAGTATCAACCAAAAAACCCTGAAACATCTTCAAATTAACTGAAAGAATTTAACATCGAATATTTCAACAAGCCAGCATCAGAGACTGCTGGACATTTATGTAAAATGCCTACAAGACAATGTTAAATATGACTGTTTACTCTGTCACTACCTCCAAATAATCTGTACGACTTCCAGGGGCTCTTTGAGATTTAGGATTACTGGTTAAACATAATTTATAGCTTTAATGCCAAACACTTAAGTCTCCTCTACAATTTAAACCGCACTGCAAGTAGATTTAGTGATTTGTCACAACAGTTTACAAAACACCTTTTCCTCTGTAATGAAAGTGACAAGACAAATATTCAGAGAAGTTTTTAAAGTTTTAACTAACAAAATGAAAACTTCTTTATTTTCTTACTGCTTCTAGTAGAAGGACAGTTCATGGGTCACTGGATAAAAACCGTGTCTTTATGCTTAAGATTTTATGTTTCAACAGTTGTATAGAAATTGTGTGCATTTTTCACAGCTTCCACACGATCTTAACATCCACCATGGAATGGCCTCAGGTGCTGAGAATAGTGGTGAGTTATCAGATCATTTATATATTTAACCTGCTGTTCATGGTGTTAATTTTACAGTAGTGTATTGCATTTAAAATACTGTATATTTATGAAGACTGAAGCTTTTATATTTTGCCATTTAAATGATTGAAGAAGAAGAAGAGTACTACCCAAAACTCTCAGCCAAGGAACTGGCACAGCATTTTGAGAAAACCATTGAGGAAGCTGCTCCAAGTAAGAAAATAAAGGTAATGTGGTGACTGTTGCCTCAGTAAACTGTGCTTTCATAAACCATATCACAGCACATACAGTCATTTTATAGGCACCTCTGGAATTTTTCCAGAAAATGCACACTTGCAATTACAAAAGTTTTGGTATACATGTTTATTTCCTTTACGTGCAATGGATCAACACAACAAAAGCAGAGGAAAAGCTAAATTTGACATAATTTCACAAGAAAACTCATTATTGAATTAAAATTATTGGCACCCTCAACTTAATATTTGGTTGGAGACCCTTTGGAAAAAATAACAAACAAATCCCTTACTATAATCATCAACAAGCTTGTTACACCTCTCAACTGGAATTTTTGACCACTGCACAAGGTCTCTCAGATATTAAGAGTACCTTCTCCCAACAACAATTTTAGATCTGATTTAGATTTAGATCTGAACTCATAGCTGGCCACTTCAGAACTCTCCAGCGCTTTAAATTCAACCATTTCTGGCTTTTAAAGGCATGTTTGGGGTCATTGTCCTGCTGGAACACCCTTAAACTTTGTGACACTGGGTCCTACATTGCTTCCCAAAATCTTTTGGCTGTCTTCAGATTTCATGATGCCTTGCACAAAGTGAAGGCACCCAGTGCCAGAGGCAGCAAAATATCCCCAAAACATAATTGAACCTCCATCATGTTTGACTGTAGTTACTGTGTTCTATTCTTTGTAGTCCTCATTCTGTTTTCAGTAGAATTATGTGCTTTACCTTGGTCTCATCTGTCCACAAGATGTTCTTCCAGAAGGATTTTGGCCCTCAAGTACATTTTAGCAAACTACAGTCTGAATTTTTTATGTTTCTGTGTCAGCAGTAGGGTCCTGCAGAACGTCTTAAATTTGTTTAGAATTTGTTTTTATCAATTTTTCTCTTCCAGGGCAATTAGCTACAGTGTCATGTGTTGTAAACTTCTTGATTATGTTGCGCACAGTGAACAAAGGAACATGAACATCTCTGGAGCTGGACTTGATATTTTTCCGCAATTTTCATTTTTAACTCCTCAGACAATTCTCTGCTTTTCTTTCTGTTCTCCATGTTTAGTTTGGTGCACACAGACACACTTTTCTCCATTTTAACTGACTTTAGGTATTATTGATATACGGCCAGCACCTGTTTCTTGGCACACGTGAGTTTAAACGAGCATCATATGCTTGAAATAAAACGATGTACCCACAATTTTGAAAAGGTGCCAATAATTTTGTCCGGCCCAGTTTTTGAGCTTTTTATGAAATTACTGTATGTAAAATTAGTATTTTCTCTGCGTTTGTTGTGTTGCTCCAAGGCACATAAAAAAATAAATGTGTGTACACCAAAACATTTGTAATTGCAGTGGTCTTCTGGGATAAATTGTGCATTTTCTGGAAAAGTTCCAGGGGTGCTAATAATTTCAGCCATGACTGTATGTTATGCCAATTACAATATTTCAGGCTGATTTAGCATCTGGTAAAAATATGCATAGCTATTCTGTGTAACATTAGTGGTGGTACTACAAGAGTACTTGATACCAACCTGCATAGCACTGGCATTCACATTAGCTCTATTTCTTACATTTCATTTTGCTTTATGTAAATCTCCTGTCTACATCAATTATGAATGTCAAGCTTTTGATCTGATAAGGTTTTTGAAATATGCTGATGAGCTTTGAACACCCAGTTCCAAAAAAGTGATGTCCTTTTCAGAGTTGATTGTTACATCTTATCAGGCACTTCAGTTGAGATAAAAGTTGTCCCAAAGAGCTCTGTTGAATGAAACAAGCAAATTTTCTCTCCCCAAAAAGATTGATCGTGACATCAGATGTTCTCGATGGACCCCAAATATAACTGTATCCCACCAAGCCTTCAAGTGTGATATATCTGGCACTTCAAAAGATACAGTAGAAGCTGCAGGAGCTGATGCAGAATATCCAGCATTTATGCCTGCTTCTGATGATGAGGACTTGGATTATCTGCCTCCTCCACCACCAGACCTTTTGGAGGAGCCTTCTGAGGACACAGGTATCCTAGAACTCTCAGAAACAACACATCCCATAAAACATACAATCAACAAAGATCAATATTTTAAGCAGAGAGAACTACTGGAACTAAAGCGTTTGTGCAAGCACATTCACCCCGATGTCAGGAAAGACTTGGAGCAAGATTTCTACAATGAGGTTAATGAGATGGATGGGGATGAGGAGGTGGTAGGAGATGTACAGGAGGCTGCATACCATTTTGAGCACAGTGGGAGTAGCCCAAATGGAAGCCCGGAAAGAGAATATCTGGAATGGGATGAGATCCTGAGAGGGGAAGTGCAATCCATGCGCTGGATGTTTGAGAACAAACCTTTGGACTCTATTAAGGACACTTCAGATGATGATGAGGACAGCAGAAAGATAGTTCAACAGGAAATCATAGCTGGAGGTGATGTGAAAAACACAGCTTTAATGTTTGAGAGCCAACCCATGAATATTCTAGAGACAGATGCCAGTTATGCTGCAAAGAAGCTTTCTTATAATGAAATAGGTCGAAAAGATGTTCGCACGGCAGCGTGGTTGTTTGAAACCAAGCCAATAGACTCTCTGAATAAGATCCATGGAGATGATGACCAAACAAAAGAGGTTGTCTTCACACAAGAGGCAAATAGAGGTAATGTGAAATCTATGAGGTACATGTTTGAAAACCAGGAAATGGATTCCCTGGTTGACACTGAAACTATGGATGAAAACCACCTTCTGAGTCTAAAGTCGGTCATGGAAGAAATCAAAGCTGATGTGAAGATAATCATCTGGATGTTTGAGACTCAGTGTAAATGTGTATTGAGGGAGAACTCTGGTGAAGTGGTGGAAATCACTTCTGTTCGCCGAAAAGAGACAGAGAAAGGTGACGTCAAAACATCACGCTGGCTTTTTGAGACACAGCCACTTGACAAAATTAAAGATCTTTCTCAGGTTCGTTTAATCTCCAGTATTTCCATGGAAGACAATAACCAAGGTGATGTGAAAAGAGGAAGATGGTTGTTTGAGACAAAACGACTAGACTCTATAAATGAAGAGTGGGAAAGAATACGTAGGCAACAGGAGATTATTGGGGCTGATGTTCGCAAACACTGTATGGTGTTTGAGACCCAGCCCATGGACACACTGAAAGATGATTCAAACTCCAGACCAGTCACCACTGAGGAGATCATTGGTGGTGATGTACAATCTGTAAGACATCTGTTTGAAACAGCACCATTAGATGAACTGAAAGAACTGCCTGAGGTGGGAAAGCTGAAGAGAAGGGTGGCATCAGAGGAAGAGAAAGGGGATGTAAGACATCAGAGATGGGTTTTTGAAAATCAGCCCCTAGGGAGCATCCAAAATGAGGATGGCGAACAAGGAAAGATGAAGAAAACAATGACCTCTGAACATGAGAAAGGGGACGTTAGGCACCAGAGGTGGCTCTTTGAGAACCAGAATCTTGAAGAAATCCAAGAGGAAAAGAAAGAAATGGTTAAAATGGTAAATATTGAACAAATAGATGAAGAGAGTTACAAAGGTGATGTGCGCAGGAATTGCTGGGTGTTTGAGAGTCAGTCCATCGACACATTAATGGATGATGCAAATGCCAAACCTGTCAACACTGAGGAAATTATTGGAGGAGATGTTCAATCTGTAAGACACTTTTTTGAAGCTGCTCCAAAAGATGAGTTGAAGGAACTCGCAGAGGTGGGAAAGCTTAAAAGAATAGTGACAGCTGAGGAGGAGAAGGGAGATGTTCGACGGCAGAAGTGGGTGTTTGAGAGCCATCCTCTGGAACAAATAAGGGAGGAAGAAAAGAAAATAAGTAGAACAGTGAATGTAGAGGATATTGAAAAACTGGATGTAACAAATTACAAGCAAATCTTTGAAATGTACGATCTAAGCAATTATGATGAAAGTCAAAAGATTCAAGTTGAAGGTGTGGTTGAAGGCTCTGTTAAATCAAATAAAGATCTTTTTGAAACCATGCCATCATATGCCATGCAAGATAGCTCAGGGCACTATCATGAAGTGAAAACTGTACGACATGAGGAGATTGTCAAAGGGGATGTAAAAAGCTGTATGTGGATGTTTGAAACCCGCCCTATTGACCAATTTGATGAAAGTATAACTAAATTCCAAGTCATTAAGGGCATCACTCAACAAGAGGTTGAATCAGGAGATGTTAAGACAGCAAAATGGCTTTTTGAGACCCAACCTCTCGATGCCATCAAATACTTCAGCAATATTGAAGATGAGGAGTATGTTAAAGAGACAACTGAAATAGTGAAGGGTGATGTTAAGACCTGTAAGTGGCTGTTTGAGACCAAACCAATAGATGTACTGTATGAAAAGGTTGAGCTAAAGGGCGAAAATGAAACTAAAGAGGTTCATAAAGGTGATGTGAAAACCTGCACCTGGCTTTTTGAAACTCACGCCCTCGATACCATCCGTGATCAGTCAGAGACTATACTGAAAGCAACCACTGTGAAACAAGATGACATTCAGGGAAATGATGTGCGCATGGCTCGCTTCCTCTTTGAGACAGAGAACCTGGACAACATCAGTAGGGAGGAAGGACATGTTTTAAAGCGAGTGACAGAGATTGATATCCAGTCTGGAGATGTTTCACGAATGAAATACATATTTGAAACCCAGTCCTCCGATGTTATGACCTCAACTTCAGATGAATTCATGCACCAGCTGAAGACTGCACAGACTGAGGACATTCAGAAAGGAAATGTTGGAAACTGCAAATGGCTCTTTGAAAACCAACCCATAGACACGATCTGTGAGAACCCACATGAAATAAAGAGGGAGCATACAGTGACAGATGTTCAAGGAGGCAATGTTGACAAGGGCCGTTTCATTTTTGAAACCTACTCATTAGACAAAATTCAGGAGGTCTCTTCTGTGTCGGAAATGAAACAACTGCAGAAAATCCTCCGTGAGGAAGAAGAGAAGGGAGACGTTAAAAATTATGCCATGCTGTTTGAAACTCAGCCACTTTATGCAATTCAGGACAAAGAGGGACATTACCATGAAGTTACTACACTTACTAAAGAAGAAATACTGAAAGGGGATGTGGTGGGTGCTCGCTGGTTGTTCGAAACAAAGCCTCTTGATTCCATTAGAGACACTGATGAAGTCTACCTTATTAAAGCTGTTACGGAAGAAGATATTCAGAAAGGTGATGTCAGTTCTGCTAGGTGGAGATTTGAAACCCAACCTCTTGACAAGATTGCTGATGACAGCAAAAACCCTTTTAAAACTGTTGAAGACATAAAAGGGGGCAATGTCAAGGCAAACAAAGAGCATTTTGAATCTGATTTGTTGTCACAAAAGTTAGTTCGCACTGTTAGCATGAGTGAGATTCATAAAGGAGATGTTAGGGCAGCTAAATGGATGTTTGAAACTCACACTATTGATCAGATTCATTGTGAAAACTCAGAAGACAATCTGAAGAGGGTTCTTATGCAAGAACAGGTGACGGGAGATGTAAAACAGTCTGTGTGGTTGTTTGAGAAAAATCCACTTGATTGCATCCAAGATAATAGGGAGAGTAAGGAGGTTATCCATGAAGAAATACCTAAGGCAGATGTGAAAACAACTACTTGGCTGTTTGAAACCACTCCATTACCTGACTTCAATGAGAGCAATGTTGAGAAAACTGAAATAATTGGTAAAAATGTAAAAGAAACCCTAGATGAATTATACAGCCAGAAAATGGTAGAATTCAAAGGAATTATTATAGAGGCTGATGAGATTGGGGATGTGCACATGGCTAAGTACAATCTAATGAATAAAGAGGCTCCAGAGATTCAGAAAGAAGAAATCATCAAAGGAGACTTACAGAACATCACGATGAACCTCCTCAATAGAGGAGAGGCTAAAGAGAAAGGAATTATTATAGAAGCACAAGAAAGAGGAGATATCAGTGGTACAGTGCAACAGCTGTTAAACCAGCAGACTGGCACCAATGTGGAGAAAGAGGACATAATTTGTGGTGACATTCAAGAAGCCATAAACAATCTGCTGAAGGAGGAGAGCACAGGCAAGCATGGCATTCTTATTCAGGAGGATGAGAAAGGAGATATTCGAATGACTATATATTCTCTTTTCAATAAAATTGAAAATACCACCACTGAAAAAGAAGATGTAATCAAAGGCAATGTACAGGACTGTCTACAAAAACTGTGTAAGCCAGACACAGAAGAGGTTGTAAAAATCAAGGTGGATGAGACAGAAAAAGGAAATGTGAATTTTTATTCGACCTGCATTGAGTCAGGAGCTATGGAGTACCTTAAACAGTTACAGGCAGAACCAGACGAAGCAGAAACAAGTTACATACAAAAAGAGGAAATTGTTTGTGGAGATGTTCATAGAACAAAACTAAGCCTTAAAAGTAATCAGGCTCAGATCTGTCGTCTGGTGGACAGGGAAGATATTGTGCCTGGTGATGTTCATGGCACAGTCAAGGCTTTCATGACAGAGCCTTCTGCCTCGTTTGACCATCATCAGAAAGAGGAGATAGTAGGAGGTGATTTGAGAGCCACTCTAAACTCACTGACACAGTCCATTAATCAGTCAGTCATTCTAGAGAAAGAAGAGATTGTAAAAGGTGACATCCCCACTGCCCTCAAATGTCTAGAGGAAGCCCAAAAGCAGCCTAAAGAGGTGGAAAAGCCTGAAATCGTCCCTGGTGACATCAAAGGGGCACTGAAATCTCTGAAAGACTCAACTACCACCAAAGTTGAAATTGTTATTGAAGATTTAGTTCCAGGTGACATCAAAGGTACATTGAAATCTCTGGAGGAAGCTAAGAAAGCAGTGAGAGAAGTGGAGAAGGAAGAAATTGTGAAGGGCAATATTCATACAGTGTTGCAGAGTCTGCAAGAAGCTTCTACTGAGAGAAAAGTTTACCAACCAGAAATTGAAGTCCAGGGAGATGTCAAAGGAACAATTCAGCTCTTGCTAGAATCTCCAGCATCTCCTAGAATGCAACGTAGGGCCAGCACAGAAGGTGACGTGAAGTTGTCGATAAAAGCACTGTATGATCCACAGGAACAGGTTCAGACAGAGAAAGAGGAGGTGATAAAAGGGGATGTTAAAGGAACAATAAAAAGCTTGCTAGAAACAGCACAAAGAGCAAGCCCGAAGATCCCCAGGAGAGAACCCATAAGAAAGGTTAAGGTCCCTAAAGGTAAAACCCTATCTCCTTCACAGCAAGAGATTCAGGCACAGAGACCTGCTGCTGCAGTGAAAAATCTCACCAAAGGTAGCGAGTCACAGAGGAACATACAGAAGCTTGTAACCACTAAATCAATGCAAAGCAGAGAAGAGAAAGGCATGTTTGTAGCTCATACCACAACAGACACACCAGCGTCAAAGACCACCGTGCTTGAACACAAAACAATCGTTCAGACCCATGGGGTTAAAACTTTAAAAACAGAATTCCGCAACCTCAAAACAAAGAGCAAAGGCATCAGATTAGATACAACCAAAGACAGACCACACGAGGCTTGTATACCACCCCCAACAACCACTCCTCCGTTGCCAGAGTCTGACTTCCCCCTCCCTCCCTCTCCTCCTCCAGATTATGATAGTCTTTCCTTCCCCACCCCTCCTCCTCTCATCAGGAGCGATAATGACCTTCCTCCTCCACCCACTCCTCCTCCACCACCTCTCTCTGACCATGTGAAGTCAGATCTTGATCATTTACCTCCCCCACCTACTCCTCCTCCTACCTCGGAAAATGAGCAAGAGTTCCTCCCCCCTCCTCCCTCTCAGCAGGAGCTAGACCTCATACCCAGCACATCAGTAGCCAAACCTACCAAACTAACAGTGAAACCAGTCAAGGCCCCAGCTCTGTGCAAGGTGCCAAAGCTGGAGCCACCTGTGCAGTTTCCCAAAATGGATATACAGGTCCAAACAACAAGCAGTAAGGCAGAGGACAAAATAAGCAAAGTACAGGCACAAAATACTGTTTCATCCATTTCATCCACCGAGATCTCATCTGAAATTCTGTCAGCCATTTCAATCCAACCACCGGAGTCTCCACGTCCTCCTAAGAAGGTTTTTGTTCCCGTGAGTTTGACCCCACCAGCCTCACCACCACCAAGCAAATCCCCAATAAGTAGATTCAAAACTCCATTAATAAAAGCAGAGCAAAAATACAGACAGAAAAGAGGAGAGAGCTGCACACCACCCAGCTCCCCAGCCTTTGAAATTCACATGCATGAGTCAGTCAGCTCAGCACTTGAAATGCTTTCCTCAGAAGGCAAGAGCACAGCACAATCTGAGCCGAGCATATCATTTGATTTCACTCAAGAAAATGCTGAAACTGTGACCAAAGCCAAATCAGACTCAAAATCATATGATTCATCCAAGCATGCCACTCTTTCAGATGTTCCACCAAGCAAGTCTTTGATCTCTACCACAAATGAGAAATCTCCTGAATCTGACATTATTTCCCCAGCTAAACAGCAAATGATCTCTAATCAAGTGTCCCAAGCCACTTCCGTTCAGCAGCAGTCCACATCCACCACATCTAAAAAGAAGAAAAAATACCGGTCCATGACAACCAGTATTCAACAGGTTACCTCAAGCTCTGTTACACAGTCACAGATGGTTGTTAGCAGTACTTCACAAGTTTCTGCCACTGTAGTAGCAAAAGATCAAGAATTTGCTTCCTTAAGGAATGAACAAGAGAAACACACCACAAATATTCAAATTTCTGAAAAAAATAAGATTGAGGAAACTGAGAAAAATGATATTGCTACACCCAAAAGCAAAGGAAAAGGTTCCCCTGATCAGGCTAAACCAGCAAAGTTACACAAGGACAGTGAAAGTAAGGAATCTGAACCAAGAATCCAGAAGACTGATAGAAAAAAGGCCAACAAGAACAACAAAAATGAGGGCATAGAAAAAAGGCCAGAAGATCAAGCTCAAGGTGTGAAAATCACTCAGGAGAACATCCGGATGAGAGAAAACAGAGAAAGAAAACTGAGTGAGACTGAGATTAGGGTGGAAAAACAGACCAAGCAAAAGCATGCTGAGGACACCCCTGCCACACCAAAGAAGAAGAGGAGAGCCAAACCCAAGAAAGATAAAGAAGTGATTCATCAAGTTCTGGGACAAAACAACACCACTGCTGCTGCCCCTGCCTCTCCCTCAGAGGCAAAACATCTAGTCTCAACATCTAATCAGAAAAAAGAAGAAATCACTGTGGTACAGACACATCAAACATTTCATGGGGAACACACTGAGGTCCACAACGAGGTCACCACAGTAAGTAAAGTCCAGCAGAGTTTACAGCAGCAGGGTGCCGCCACAAAATCTCAAAAACAGGTCAAGGCTCCTAAAAAGAAAGAGGATGTGGGCAGCCAGCCAATTCTTGACAAATCAAAAGACGAAAGCAGAAATGTTCCAATAAAAGTGTCAGAGAAGCCAGCACAAAGGGAGCCTGCCAAGACATCAGGAGAGAGCACAGAGCCATCACAAAGATGTGGAGAAGCTCAGAAGTTGCTGTCTCGTATTACAGAGTCGCTGGAAGCTGAAGAAAAAATGGACTCAAATTCTGTGAAGACTTTGCTCAATGAAGTCCCAGAGTGGCTTATTGAGCCAGAGGAAAAGAATGATTTGGAAGAGGCAGCAGATGAGTCTAACATGGAGAAACTCAAGGAAATTGTTGCTCATGTTCAAAATCTCATTCAAGCACACCTAATGCACTTAGAAGGAAATGTGGCTATTGAAAAGCACGAGTGTGAGGCCACATCTGAAGAAGTGGTTTCAGGCAGTGCAACACAAAGGATTTCAAAGATCACCATTGGCTCCAAAAAGGTTGAAATACAAAAGAAAGTAACAGAGGAGAAAAAAGTCAGTCACAGAAGCCGCAAACAAGAGAAAAGCATAAACCCTTCTGACCTTAGAGCACCATCTCCATTGTTGAGAATGCGCTCACCCTCTCCCACGTTTATCACTATTGAATCCACAAGAAGAACTGACTCACCACAGAGAGTAGCAGCATCCCCTCCACCAATGCCTCCTACTCCTCCACCACGTAGATCAGAAACACCCACATCTCGTTTAAACAAAGCTTCTCCATCACCCACTCTGGCCAGAGCTGACAGTCTAACAAGGCTTAGAGAAGCAACTGCTAAACTTTCACGTGGAGCCTCACCTGATCCCATGCCTCATCCTGTGCCAGTTACAGGTAAGAAGTCTGAAATTCTGGAAACCCCAGCCACATTTCATCGGCAGATCAAAATGGACTTTAAATCTGCTGAAAACACGAAGGTTCTGGAGGAATATAAAAACACAGACTCTTTCGAAGTAGCTGTGTCAGAAACTGTGACAACATCGGCTATAGACAAGAGAACGTTTTTTGATGAGGCTAAAAAAACAGAAGTAGATAAAGTATTTGTACAAAAAGACAACGTTGATTTAGGATCTGTCAAAGAAGAAGTTGTGACTAAAAATCTGGAGATTGAAAAAGAGAATCAGTCCAAGGATGATTTGTCAAAGCTGGTCACAAATTTTGAGACAACAGAGAAAAATGTCTGCACCAGAACAGAGTCTATCAACACCCCAGAAAGACATTGCTGTGAAACTGAAAACCCAGAGCCAGACACAGAGAAGAAAGCAATTCGACAAAAGGATACGGCAGCTTTCAACATCAAGGTTATTAAAAATGTTTTTGAAACGAGTGAGCATAGTTCCTGTATCAAAGAACAAAAAAATAAACAGGAGGAGCAGGTGTCAAGAGTGAGTGAAATTGCATCTGAAGGTTCAAAGCGCGAGCCTCAACACGCAACTCAGCCAAGTTCCCAGCAGACCTCCCCTTTGCCTCCGTGCAAAGAAGTAACGTTAGAGAAGTCTGTCGACCCAGACGGCTTTTCTGAGACACAAACCATCACAGAGCATTTCTCCTCTGTCGATGAATTTGGCTCAAAGATAAGTGGAACAAGTAGCACCACAACCATATCTAAGCATTCGGAGAATGTTGTCTCTCAAATCGTTCCATTCTCTTATGCTGATGCTGTGAAGAAAAAGAGCTCAGAGGCGAGAGTATCACCTGAGGCCTCTGCTGAAGAACTGCTGAAGAATTTCCACAAGACGTGGACTGAAAGTGAGAGTGTGTTTGAAAGCCTTGGCTACAGTGTATCAGGTGAGGGAACCAAAGGGTCTGTTAAACAACAAGGAAACTGCAGTGCCTGATGCTTACAATGTATGATGGGATTGGAGACTAACTGCAAGGCAAGGCAGAGCAAATGCTTTCTTTATGCTCACTAAACTCAATATTATGGTGTGTTTGTGTATTTATAGTTGTTAATAAACAAACTTTTCAATCTTTATTTTTGCATGTCTTTTTGCAAGACAAATATGGGAGACTGAAATTATGTAGCAATTTGTATTTGGTCATTAACTCAAAATATTTATATTACGTGATTCTTTTAATAATGTGAAATAACAATTAATCTGTCTGCAGTTAGTGGCAATGTAACTGCTATGTTGAGTTATGGCTGACCTTCCTTTTCTTTGCAATGTAAACACAAGAATGCATTAAACATTTGTAGTAATTTCAGGAGGAAGGTTCTCAGCCCCTTCCTGAAATGATAAAACCCCTGTTTGTCAGTAAATGACATTCATAGAAGGGATTAACTAGGGGCCTGTCCTGTGATATGCAATTGGAGCTGGTTGACACAAGAGGCCACATCCTACAATATACATTACTATTGCTGAGCAATAAAAGCAAGTGTTATATTATAACATCACATAGTTTAGTTTAGTTTGCAGTATATTATCTGTACTGATTATGTCACGTTTCACATAAAAGCTTTGTTCATTTGTTCAGGTTATCTCACTTTGGCAAATAATTGAACTGGCATTATATAAGATGAAAATGATTTTAGAGCTAGCTAGCCTAAGTTATTAGCTGGCCTAATTATAACACAGTACTTACCTAGCTAATATCTTTATCTGCTAAGTTAGCTTTCGGTAATGTGTCAGCTGTTTTAGAAAAGTGATTGGAAAGCTTTATTGTTTTCAAAAGGGCGAAATATCATGTGTGTTTTTGGCCTTGTTTTCTGTGTGACCTAGGCATTTTGTAGCGGTGCATGAATGACTTCAACATGACGTTGCATTTGCGCTCCTTTCCCTCTGTTGAACGCTAACCTGTAACATTCTGAGTTTACCTTTGGGGGCAATAATGAGGCATTCCAGAGTGTTAATGTAACTTGTGGGTTTTGAGGTTCATTCATTAGATTCACAAAATATTTAAATATCCCTTGAATTATAGTGGTGTGAAAAAGTGTTTGCCCCTTTCTGATCCTGGGCTATGTAGGTTTGTAGATTAACAATACAATCCTTCATTTAAAATATGCATTTTGTGTTGACATTTTTTGATGATCTGAAACATTTAAGTGTGACAAACATGAAAAAAAAGAAGAAACCAGAAAGGAGGCAAACACTTTTTACACCACTGCATATAGTTATAGAACATATATACACATCATTTCCACAGAAACTGATACCAAGAAAAAGGTGCATGCAACGTTTTTGGGCACACCCGAAGGCACAGCCGACTGTAGGCGAGTTCTGAAAGCATGTGTTAATTAGCAGATTTGCTACAATGTGCAGAAAAAGTGGTGCCGTTTGATCCGCACTCAGCTGACGCCACAAATTTCCAAAAAACACTTGATTCAGATGCTTGTGTGAACAAGGCTTTACTCTCCAAGAATCCCTGGCATGTATGTGACCTAATGTCTTTCTTGTATGTTTGTACATCTGGCATCTACTTTGTGCATCCAGTATGCTTTTTCATTCTGAAACAATTCTTCTGTGTTGTTTTTGAGTTAGCAGACAAAATACAGCTAGAGTTTGATGTAGGCTGGTCCAGGTCATGTAAATACGGTGGCTCTGAAGTGCAAACCACAACAACAAATTGAGAATTACAAATACACAAACGCAGAATCCCAACAACAAATTGAGAAACGCAAACACAAAAGCAGAAACATAACAAATTGAGAAACACAAAAACACAAAAGCAGAATCACAACAACAAATTGAGAAACACAAACACAAAAGCAGAAACACAATTACATTAAAG
>JBBIGC010000002.1:16221075-16263288 GCA_037576955.1 Lepidarchus adonis
TGGTACCTCCCCTTTCAGTTTCTTTAATGTAATTGTGTTTCTGCTTTTGTGTTTGCGTTTCTCAATTTGTTGTTGTGGTTTGCACTTCAGGGCCACCGTATGTAAATCCTAAAAACTAAAAAAAAAACCTAAAAACTAGTCCCACTGTGGTCTGTATGTCACATGTAGATTGCATAATGCTTTTGTAGTGTTGTGACACCACATGTCTTGATATTTAATTGAAACAAATTAACATAAGCTTAAATATATTTAATACATTTAATTAAATTTACATTTTATGAAGGTGATGACATTCTAGTTTTAGTAACCTCATGTCCAATATCATAAATACTGTACGTTTTTTGTATTTTGCACTAAAACTTGATTTATGTATATACATTTCTATTGTAATTCATAATCATATACCTAAGGCTCTGTGAAGTTGCAGTATTGCTTTTCATATAAAATGAATAACTGTCATCTCTTGTCAGATCCGAGTTCCAAAGTCGGAGATGTGCACAGTGTGTCGGAAGAGAGTGTACCCCATGGATGGTCTGATGGTGGACAAAAAGAAGTTCCATAAGTATTGCTTCTCCTGTGAACATTGCAGCAATAAATTAAGGTATGTCACATATTTACTATTATTTTCAATTTTTTAAAAACTATTATACAAATGACTGTCTAGTGTAGATATTCATGCATGCCTTTACATAATAACAATATATGCACAAAACAAATGTTTTCATTTTTGCTCCCAAATGTGCTGTTATCACTAATCCCACAGGTTGTAATTACTGTGTGGTGCTGCATAGATATTTTGCAATAGATACTGCAATAGTTGTAATGTAAATGAGCAAAAGATATGAGATGACACAGTACTGTAAATACAAAGTTATGTCTTTGAATAAATAAGTTATTTTTTCAACAGCCTTGGCAACTATGTCTCTCTCCATGGACACTTATACTGCTCAACCCATTATAAACAACTCTTCAAATCTAAAGGACATTTTGGTGAAGGATTTGGTCAAGCAACTCAGAAAGAATTACTGAATGCCAGGAATGCTGCAGGACTTGACTGGAGATATTCTCTTTCACAAAGCAGTGTCAGTTCTCTATCGGACATGTTTGAAAAAGATGCATCTAAATTAAATAAGAAAAACGATCAAATGCCCAAAAACCTTAATAAAATTTCTATCATTTGGCCCCCTCAAACTGATTCACCAAAGAAGGTCTTCACCATGGACCAGGATATACAATTAACAAAACCAGTTTGGCCTCCCAAGAGTGAATCTTCAAAGTCTCCAAAGCAACAGCAGCTGAAAGTATCCCAGAGGACCCGACTTTATGAATAAGACAATCAAGCCCAGGGTGACTGGACACAAGATCATCTCATTAAACTATCAAAAGTATCCAGTGGTGAATTCCTCTAGCGTCTTTAAGGTGCAGTCATTGCTGACACAGGGGTTCAACTGGACACATGCGCAGCTTGAATAATCTCAATTGAAAAGCAATGCCAATAGAAAGGGACACTCTGTAGCAGCCACACAATACCCAGTGCCATATGCCAGATAGAGGAGTATAAAGCTTCCCAGCACTGGGCTATACAGCAGTGAAACTGTGTTTTCCGGAGTAACTGCTCAATCCACTAAGTCTGGGATGAGTTTGTGATCCAGAACTAATCCTTTAACATCAGCAACTGACCTCACTAATGCATCGGTGGCTGAATGCAATCAAATCCCCACAGCAATGAAGGCAGCAAGAAGAAAGGTTGGATTAGTTCACACCCTTTGGGACATAGTTTATGTGAAAATCTGAAGACAATGTGAAGACCGGCAGAATTGCAGAGTTCTTGAAAACACAGCAGGAACAAAAGTAGAGATTCACCGGAGGTTTTGAGAAGTAATAAGAGAAAGACTGATATGGACATGAAAGGAAACTGGAAAATATGGATGAGGATTATGAAAGAAGACAGATGGCAAAGCAGGTGCTGAGGGTTTGTGTGTTGAGTGATTGTGTTGTAACGGAAATAAAATGTAGCAAGATGTGAGATAATGTGAAAGATCTAGTAGGATGGAGTCAACAAGCAAGTGATAACATCTTAATATAGAATGCACACTAATGGATTCTACTTCCAGGCAATTCAAGGAAAATTAAAATGATTTGCTTGATCAGGTAAAGGGGTAGCGGAAAATTACATTTGATAACAAGGTGCCATGTTTACACGTCTATCTAAGACCATTTCATATTGCCCTACTGATTTGATGCACTAAAGTAAAACAACAACAATTCTGCTCCATATGAAATTTAAACAAATCTATTAACTTTTTTTTGTAAAATCTGATTCCTGTAATAAATCTTGATATGTTCATGGAGAGAGAGCCCAACAGAAACACCAATTTAATCAAATGTTTCAGGTTTGTCTTCATATATTTTTGTATTCTTTATATGATATTTTATCCTGGATCCTTCTGCATAACATTTCTACTTTTGCCTTTGCAAGCACCTGGAGTGCAGTGTAGAGAAGGATTAAACTGATTCTTTTATCACATGTATATTTCATTTCTAATTGGTATTAATTTTTTTGGTCATTTATGTCCTGACCTAACCAGAAAATATTGTGCAATGGACATTTTATTTTATGAGCTGTCTTCTATCATTTGTAATAATAGAGTTCCTGATCATTTAATCAGGTCAGGCTGGTTCGATTATGTCTTGCTAATTTATTGGTCAGCAAATAATAAAAAGCTGTTACGTTCAGTCTAAGCTGCATTCAATTGCCATTTGTTTCATCTTCGATTTCTGAGGATGAGGATGTTTCCATTCAGTCAATACATTGTTCAATAACACTGATGTCAAAACAGGTTCATCTCAGAAGTTCTTTTTTATTTAGATTATATGATTAGCAAATTAAGAGCCGGTATCATTTAGTATTTTACCACAATTTACACTCTGGTAAAGGATTTTTGGCTATTATTACAGTCATTTCCATGATTCCAAAAATGTGGTTAAGTCCTGATAAAATAGAAAATATCCCCTGAATTTAGTATTTCCATTGCCATCATAACAGCAATGACTTATCCAGTATACACATATATAGAGTGAGGATGAAACATTTTTCTTTTTTAGGCCAAAGGAACAAATGTATCACCAAAAACCTCAATTTATGTCTCATCTAATCAACCCTGTTCCAATCAAACTTCCAGAAATGTCTAGCAAACTCCAAGCACTTACATCTCTGGTTAGATAAGATAAAAACCTTCCACCTGGAACGTGTTAGAAATAGTTTTGCTGGCACAGAGATTCATTCATTTTCTGAGCTGCTTATCCTGCTGGAGACTCTCCCAGTGCTTATAGTGTGAAAGGCATCAAAACACCCCAAGGTAACTAGTCCATTGCAAGTCAAACATACACATTCACACCTAGGGTGTGATTTAGCATCTCCAAGTCACCTGACTCACGTCTTTGGACTGTGGGAGGGAAGTGCAACTGTAATGTCATGTGTGCATCCTGTAATCTTTCCAATGTTGGTAAATGACAAAAGCAGTGGTTCTCAAAGTATTTGTCAATTTTGGCTCTATGTCTTGTAAATTGGAATCAACCAAAAATAGGAACCAGTGTGGGGGTTTCTGCGCTATGGGAATTTGGGTTCTATCCCAGTGAAACAGAAAGTCATGGATGGCTGCCTAACAGTTCCTGAAAAATGTAATGTCAAATACTTGGATTATTATCTGTCCAGGAAGCTCTACAAGTCTTAAAACATTCACACAGCTGATTATACTTTAAATCATTGTTCAGTTGCTGTATTTTGATAAAAGCATGTTTAATACCTTTTTAAAGGCCATCATCCAAGCATTATCATGTCTTGCTTCATAAACTCATTCACAGCTAATTGATGGTTGGTATAAAAAGTGGTACTGTTCATACATTAGTTTAGACACTTGCAACTTTTTTTTACTGGAGATGCCACTTTAAGTGTTACTGAATGATTTTCAAGTCGGAGTGCTTTAAGTAAGCGGCTAACAGCTTAAATCAATACTTCTTTCGACAGACCAGCCTTTGGGAACCGGTGGGTCATTGAATAGGGCGTGAGATATTGAATTCCAGAATTTTTTTGAAACTGAATGAATCCCTTCAATGACCAATTCCCATATCCCATGAGCGAACCTCAGTGTTGTGGCAGAGATTCTAAGCCTTGTGAGGGCAATTTAGATCTTATACAAAAATTTCTGGACACATATAAAGCTTGTGCTACTGAGGATTGCATAAGGCAAACACAATCAACTGTACAGTTAAGCTCAAGGCTTTGACTGTAACCATAAGAAATTTCAGAGCTACAACTTGGCCCTTGGACTGATGTATATAAAGAATTGAACAGAGCTTTAGGCGAGAGGAACTATGGGATGGACTCTGGCACTGTTTGGTGATTTGCTCTCTCACTCTCTTTCTCTTTCTCTCACACATACACACACACACAGGGTCAGCTGGAGTGACAGAATGTATGCTCTGTGAAGGCACATTATTTAGAGTTATTTTGCTAAATGATCAGTTTATGCATATTTAATTTCTATTAATACAAATGCTTTGGAATAATTCTGTTATATGTGTAGGACTTCTCTGTAGTACTGGTGACAGTGATACCTTTGTATTGCATTGAAAATAAAATGAGTGGAACTGCCCACCCCTAACTCCTACATTAACTGAATCCTCAGAGAGCTTCGTAGAGAGAGAAAAAAATCTACTTTCTAAGTGGTTTATAAAAACTTCGGCTTTATCTGGCTTGTATCTTTTGACGGATGAATAACTCTTAAATATTGTACAGTATAAAATAGACACATCAGGACATTTTTTTATGAAAAAATAGATAAAACAACATTTAACCACTGAGGGCTCCAGGGCCTAAAAGTATTCCATGTGTAATCCCTATAATTAATGACTTAATTACAGACATTAGCACAACCAAAGCTAACTTTCTTGTTGCCATAGGCTGTATAAGATGCACATTTCTCTGACTGCAGGTGGTCCAAGGATTTCTAACACTGGCATTTTCATGTACTATTAAAGTCAGCTACATGCCAAGATTTACCTCTGCATCATTTATCTTAGTTAGATGTGTGTCTCTCCTTCTTAAGCCTGCATTAATCGTGCCTTCATTAGCACTTGCATCTTCTGTGTTTAATCTAATTCTGTAGGCTGCAATCCTTTGGGCTGTGTCTCTATAGGGGCTGGGCTAAGCTTACAGATTCAGGAGATAAAGGGCAGGTGTGAGAGCACTCAGACTATTTCTGTTTCAGACTCTTCAATACTGCCTTCCCCTTTACAATCCATTGCTTTCTTTCTGAATGCAGTACATGTTCAATAATCTTCTTTCCCAGGAAAATATGGAGTGTCTTTATTCTTTCATATATGCTCCAAGAAAGCAATCTTTGAGCCAAAACCCGTTTTCCATAAAGAGGCTGTTAGGCAGAGCAGGTAGAATGGAATGGTCCTTATAGCCCTGAAACATCTGACTGGGCACTTAAGACAGTTTTAACCATTTCCTTGAGGTGAAAGGAAATTTGGTTTCTTCAGTTTACCCATAAGTAGTAAGGTGATATAGGAGATTCAAGCTTAAAAAAAACTCATTAAAATATAGAATTGCACATGTAAAGAGTTTATTACCAATCTATCAGAATAGCTTTCAGCAGCTGAGCTCTATAAATACTGTTCTTCTAGATCAGGGGTGTTGAACTCCAGTCCTGGAGGCCAGTGTCCTGCACAGTTTAAGGATTTTCCTGCTCAGACACACCTGGTTCAACTCACCTGTTAATTACTAGGCTGAATGAGTGTGTTTGAGGAAGGAAACTACCAAACTGTGCTGGATTCCAGCCTCCAGGACCTGAGTTTGACACCCCTGTTCTACATAGTCTTCCACATGAGGTATAGGAAATATGGAGAAGCAGTTTTTTTTATTTTTTTATGCACTGGAGCTTTTTTAACCTCTAATAGACAGACAACTTCTGTAAACGTACATGAAAATTGAATATATTGGATTATGTTGCCAATTACAACATATAAACAGAAGACATTTAAATGTATTGCTAATGTATTAGATTTTTGTATGGGAATGCTTTTTAAAAACCCAACCAAATACCTACTTTTTATTTTTGCACTTAGCTCATTTCCTTTGTATTTTGCAATTGATTATCATTGGGCTGCACTTTAGGTTGCTTCAGCACAACAAATTGTATTACTAATTATTATTACTGTTATTATTATTACGTTTTCAGTAGTTGGGCACAGTTGTGTAAAATGATCATGGAAAATATTTACATGTGTTCCTTTGCACTGATAATCCACCTGTACCATGTACTTTGCCGGATTTCTTTGTGACAGTAGCAGCTGTCTATAAGTGAAATTTAGAAGTTAGTTTCATTAGTCTACCCGAGGGAAAACAGTAGAAATGACAGCTTCATGACATCCTAATAAAAATACATAGTGCTTTTAATAGTTATTACAATATTTACACTTGTTCCTTGAAGATAGCACTGTTGTAATCCACGTGTCCCATCTCCTTTGGACGAATAAAGAGGGTGACTAAGAGTGTTAATTCCACCCGCAAGTGGATGAGCTCCAGCTACATAAGACAGCTTACACTTTCTTTCAGAAAACCTTGACACGTCCTCTGTCCTATTTGATACTAAACCTGTATGTCAGAAAATGAGTGGGGATAACCTGCTCCTGTTGATCCCCCATTTTGGATGGGTCCTGGATTAATTGAGTAGTCTTACTAAAACACCACTTGGTTTGCCCATTGGTTCTAATTACATTAGTGCTGTGTACGCCCTGCAGACCTCTGGTGCACTCTCCTGGGGTTGAATGTGGGTCCAGCCAGGCTCTGTGTAAGTGGATAAATGATTGGGATGAGGAGGTTTCACTGTTTCTGAATGGCATCAAACTTAACCCTCAAATAAGCTGCAGATTCGCTCTTAGTCGTTTACTCGCTTACTCTCGTCGTTTAACAACCTAAACGTTTAACAGTCAGCATCTTCCACTTATCACAGAAGGCGACTCTTCTAAGTTTTGCGAATTACTTCACGACGTCAATCTACCATGCTATGCAAAGTAGCAGTGTCCCGCAGCACCTGATTGGCTGTAATGGAATGAGCGGGGATTCTGATTGGCTTAGGCGACGCTATCAGGATTCCTCGAGCGGGCTGTTGTGCTTCAAGCCGACAAGCTGAACGCAAACACACGTACACACCGCGACAGCACCACAGCGGCGCTGCAGCAGCTCAGTCGGCGGGATGTGGATGCTGGCTTGTCTGGTAAGCGAAAGACCTCGCTTTTCTGAGCTAAGCGATGTTTATTGATGGACTCGTGTACTTCAGCGCTTGCGAGTGTAGATAAGCGTGGTCGCCCGCGTGAGTGTCAGGCTGTTGAGTGGTGAATTTCGGGAGTGTGTCCGGTTAAAGCGGTTCAGTTACGGCGGTGATGTGTGTGTGCGCGCGAACTGGAGCTCGTGCAGCATGCTTGTTACCACGTCTTCTCCGTCCCACCTGTCCCCATGCGCCCTTCTTTTCTCACAGCTTTACTGAAACTGCCGAGGCTGCGCACCTGAGCCCCACTCCCTCCGTCAGAAACGCTGGTAGTTTGTTTGGTGGGACTCGGGGTCAGTGGGGCTGTTTTCTGTCCGAGTTTAGGTAGAAACTGGAGCCGAGATCATCACTCTCACTCACTCATGCATGTTATTGTACTTGGGCGACGAGAATGACACTTTGAAGATGTTCGCCCTCGTCTCGCCTTCTCCTGTCGCTCCATCAGCACCGGAGACGCAGCTTCAACTCGTTTCACACGGTTGGCGCTTTCTCCACTCTTCGCCACGGACCGTCAAGGACTTTCGCCTGCGAGTGATGGACTGTGCCGAGCTGACCGCACAGTCAGAAGTGCTTCTTTTTCTCCTTTCCCTCTTCACAGTCAATAACGTGGCTTCTGAAGTTCTCCAAGTGCGCCAGCTGAACATCTGTCCTCCTTTCAGTCTGTGCTGCAGAAAAGAGAAAAACATTAAACGCCCGTTAATTAGGGTTCACTGTGTTTTGTGACATCGATGGTATTGATTTTTCCCAATCCTGTGCTGTAGTGTGTTTTGTTGACCCAACATTTAGCCCCATTGATCTGTCAGATTTACACTCCATCATTAAGTGAGGTGGTCAGACACGCAGGCTCTACTGAAGTGGCCTGGGGTCTTCCAGTGGTCACTGCAGGTCACGGTATTTAGAGCAGGTTGTGGGATATGAGTTTTTTTTTTTCTCGTGTAATTCTTCCATTGTCTCATCTTTCACTTTCTGCTTGAGAGAGAGACAGACAGAGAGAGAGAGTCTCATTGTCTTTCTCTGTTTCCCTCTAAAAACATTTGCAGGTCAGCTTGAGAAGATGCTAATCCACCTCACCCTGATCCTGCCACATGTTGGTTTCAATTACACTTTCAGCAGCTGCTGTCGCTCCTTTCACTGCATCACACATCTCCGCTCTGGTCACACAGGGACGGTGAGGACGTAGCAGACAGGTTTCCTCTCCTCCACTCTGCTAAGTTATCACACATCTGTTTTGTTCTGGTGTTGTAGGAAAGTGTTAAGTGGATGAGACAGATTAAAGATTGTGCGGGGTCCCTGTCCCGCCTCCTCCTTTTCCTAGACAAATCACAGAGCCAAAGGCTGGAGTCTGTTGTGTCCTTGTGAATTGCAGGTTCTTCACTTTTTTCCAAAATCCATTATGAATTGTGCTGATGCATTGGAATTCACTTTTCTGACCCAGGCAATGCCTTCACTAAGAAAATGCTTGTAATGTTCAGGGCATTTTTGTAAGACTGGGGGATTCTTCTTAAATTTGGATTCTTTAAGAGCAGAGTGTTGTCCATCGTGCACAGCTGTGTCGTATGCTTGATTTGTTCTTCAAGGAACTTGTTTGAGAGAACACCTATCAAGGAAAAGTTGTCCATGCATTTTTGGCAGGAATATATTAGTAGTAGTGTATAAACAATGTTAGTTTGGAAACATGCTGAAGTTCAAGTCCACATCTTGTACTGTATTGAATTTAAGATATGGCAAAAAAGATTACATGATGTCACAAAATGAACACATTTATGTTTGCATTATATGTTTTCAAATGGAAGTTTAGCCCCACCCCTTCATGCTCAAGTTTTTTAGCCTCGAGTGCATTTTGATTTTTGAAAGAAGCAGAACACTGGGCAACGATACTGGTCATTATCATGGCTGTGTGTTTTAAGAAAAGTACATCCAATTTTCAACATATTTGAACAAGTCTTTCAACCTTTGATACTGAGCCAACAGAAAAAGGTGATTATACTAAAATAAATTACATTTCTGAGGCTGTTTAACCATTTTAAATTAAGGCAACATGAAAAAAGTTCATTGTAATTTTCACACCTTCACCTCTATAATTGTAGTCTGGTATTTTTATATTGGACGTCACTGATTATAACTTCCTGAAGGTGGAACCTGTCTTTTCATTAAAATCTGACCACAAGGGTCTAGTCTTGTGATTGCTGTTAGTGTGTGTCACCATGCCGATTTTTAAAGGCTCTCAGAAATATTTATGGATGTTTATGATTTTGGGAACATTTTTAAATGAACAATTCTGTTAGGAAAATGATCTACAAGGTTCATAGGTTTCAAATGACATTAATTTAGCATAGGACTGGCTTTCAGACAATTGAGAAGTCTCCATGAAACCCAGCCTGTCCTCTGCAAGTCTCTTGTAATGGTTGGTGTTCTAGTGCATATGTCTGCAGTCAGGGCATGGTATGGGAGGTGTTTGAGGAAGGGGGGGGGGGAGGGGGCATTTGCCCTCAGAGCATCAAAGCAGTAGAGCATGACTACAGTTTGCCAAAGGACATGTAGGCAGACAGCACCCAGACCTTTTGAAAGATATAGTTCCAGTTGTATGGCACTGTGTGTGTACATGTGTGGTGTAAAGTAAAGGCAGCTTTTCAGGAGTACACCACAATACTAACTATGAAGCATGGTGGCGGAGGCATTATGGTTTGAGGTTGCTTTGCTGTTTGTGAAAGTATAGGAAGAGATTGAAGTAAAACAGATTTGTTAAAATGCCTAAATGTTCTGTGATTTCTTCAGTTATCTGGAACTCCAGCTTATTTTTACTTTATTCATACACATTTGTACATGTAGTACTGAATTGCCAGTGTGAGTGACTGGCACAGGAGTGCTGTCACACTAGGGTTTGGCCTTTGTCACCTCTGATTTAGTTCAAATGGAAGCTCATACCCCCAAAATCAAAGTGTATACACACATTACATCTGATTTAAAAACAAATAAGCATTATGGAAAAATGCTTTAAATTAATTTAAATGCACATATTTTCGCACATTAGCCTCATGTGAAATTCTGTCATTCTTTAAGTGTGTTCTTCCTTTTTTACATTTAAATCATTATCTCTTAAGGGCTTTTTTCATGTGATGCATTTTGAATTGCCTTTGTGTTTTGAAATGTGCAATATAAATGAACTTGTTTTGTTTTACAATACATCATATAGATCAAACGTGAATCGTTTTCTGTTTAAACAATGGGCTATGACTGTGCATCCCAAAATGTAACTCCTTAGTCATTGTTTGTTCTTTTTTAGATACAGACATGCAATAACCTGTCTGCACGTGCACACACAGGTGGGAGGGGATGGCCTTCACTTTTTAATTACTGTTCTGAGCCCGGCTTCTTGACATTGATGTATTGATTGAATCTTGGAAAAGCTTCAATAAAAGCCAGGGCTAATTGATTCTTCTGCATTGACATGCAGCAACATTACACCACACCATGAGGCCAATAAGTGCATGCTGGTAATATTGACGTGTGAAATTAATTCTAAGCATGGGCAAGGAATGATTTTCAGTATTTGATGTTGCCATGCTGCCAAGTGAAGCTGATTTTGTTGTTCACCAGTACTCTATGTGCAAGATGGATTCACACTCCGGTTGAAACATTTTAAATGTGTGTATGTCACAGTAGGAGAGAATCGATGTGGCCACTTTTAGAATATTATACTTCACAGTAAAACACTCAGGCCACTTTGTCCTTGTTATGAGCTCTTGTGTTTTGAACCCTTTCTCTGCTCATTATTGTTAGATTTCCAGCCGTCTTTAATTTGTGCAGTGTTAGGCAGTCCTGGAGGATCTTACTGTCTTTTTTTCTAAAAGGTATTCTCATGGGAGAACTTGTGCAGCAGTAAGAAAGGGTGTTAAACAAAGGGCGGGAGATAATGATCATCTTTCTGACTTCTAAAACTTCCTCCTAATGATGTGCAAATAGAACAGAAGACACAGTAGCTGCCACTGCTCCAGCTCCTTACTTCAACCATTGCCTGTGGCTGGAGGTTGCGGAGTTCGAACCCTTGCAACTTCACATTGACTGGATATTGCTACCTCTCAAAGTGGTTTGGGGATATTGAACTGCATTTCCTGAAAAAGGATGAGTAATAAGTTTGGATTTGAAGACAGTATTATTGTTTATTTATTTTGAGGTCTCCATGAATTCCATTAAGCCCCAGAGCACTGTTTTCTGTGCTCCTCCAGGGTGGAGAGGGGTGTTTAAAACCTGTTTCTGGGGTGAGGCTTATAATTGGGTTTTATTGAATGACTTTGCTGCTTGTCTGAGCCCACTGGCCTTGCTATTGTGGATTTTAGTGTTGTGTGGTTCCTGGTCAAATGATACAGAGAATAGTAGCTGGCGTAATTGTGTCTTGCTAATTCATTCGCTCTAAGCTACTGCAGTTCTCACTACCCCGGCTGCACAGAACTGTACCACACGTGAATGTGAGAAAGCCTAGTTGTTACGCATAGGCCACACGTGTGTGTGTGTGTGTGTCTGTGTGTGGTTTTCTTTTCTTTTTTTGCTTTCACTAAGTAAAGCTCTTATCCAAGGCAAAGGATTACATTTTTGCCCATTTATGCAAATGGATATTCAGTGAAGCAATTCAGATTAAGTGCCTGGCTCGCTGAAGGGCACATCAATAAAATTTCACAGCTGGGATTTGAACCAGTAACTCCTTGCACTCATGCCACCTAAACAAGTCTGTTGGGTGCCATCTGATGTACCATCAGGTGTTCTGAGTAATATTTTGGGATGTTAGGATGAAATTCTTGGAGAATGGTTCAACAGGGTTTCCTCAAAGTTCTCATGGTAAACAAGAAACTGCTGTTTATTTAGGACCGGAACCATAAACGGTTCCATAATAGGCCTGAATTTCAGACTGAAGTTATTCTACTGTACATTATGTATTTAATCCCTCCTTAGGATTAGTATATAATGCACTGTTTGTGTTTCTTTTGTGGTGGGATTTCAGTTTTTTAACATTTTCATGGTCTAGTTTTACATAAACATGTGTGACAATGTAAATAACTTTCGCTATGGTGAATAGCGGGACTGCATGAGACATGAGTGATCTGAGTGACCGATCTCCTGTGTTTGCTGTAGATAACTGTACTGTTTGCAGGAGATCTCCAATGAAAATGTAAATGAGTTAAATAGGGATGGGAATCACCAGGTATCAAGAATCGATTAACAATACATGGCCCATAATAACGATATCACAATACATCAATTCTGTGAACCTTTAACTTTTTGACTGGCAGGTGGGCATTGTGATTGGCTTTGGCCTTTTCCTGCCGGTCTGTGTGTGTCAACTTTTGGGTAGAGAGCGCTTTGTTAGACATTGTTAAACATTCATGGAGCATAAGGTTTTTGTTTGAAAATGACTGGGACACTTGCGAATGCTAGATATTGTTGGGGGTGCACAATTACAGATCTCTCTCTACCTCCCTCCCTCTCTCAATCTATATACACACACACACTCTTGATAACAGATTTTGGTGATATTGATAATTGAAAAGCTTTTAACATAGTCCTTCAAGAACATGGAAATACCAGTAATATACAATATGCATAGTTATTTATGGCATAAATTAAGTAAAAATATTATGGCACTGTTCAAAAGTTTGGGCACCCTACATAATCAGTACTTGGTAAAACCTTCTCTGGCAGATATTACAGCTTACAAATACTTTTTAGAGCTAAAAGTCTTTCAGTTCTTGTACTGATTTTCTCCCATCCTTACAAGGCTTCTAGTTTTGTAATATTCTTTGGTTGTCTTGCATGCGCTGTTTTTTAAGATCTACCTACAAATTTTCAATGTTGTTTAAATCAGGCGACTGTCATGGCCATTCCAAACCTTCAGCTTGTGTCTCTTGAGGTCGTTTATGGTGGATTTCGTGGCATGTTTAGGGTCATTGTCCTGTTGTAGAAGTCATCCTCTGTTCAGCTTTTTTTTTTTACAGAGGATGTAATGTTTGCATTCGGTTCCAGCTTTCCCAGTGACATGAAACAGATTAAGCGGTTTGGATGTTGGATGGATGTAATGTTTGCTTCCAGAATTTGGTGGAATCTATTCTTCCCTCCACCTGTGCAATGTTTCCTGTTCCACTGGCTGCAACACAACCCCAAAGCATGATAGATCCACCCCATGCTTAATGGTTGGCAAGGTGTTCTTTTTATGAAATGCTGCTCCTATTTTTTTTTTTTCTCCAAACATGCCTTTGCTGATTGTGTCCAAACAACCACTTGTTTCCAGAATGCATCAGAATTTGATGAACTGTAGCTGTTCTGTTGCTTACGTTACTATTTTATGATGGGGACGCAGGTAAGGTTTTCTTCTGCAGACTCTTCCATGAAGGTCTTGTGGAACAGTGCACCACCACTCCTGAGTCTGCGAAGTCTTCCTGTAGGTTTTTTCCTGTCAAATGGAAATTTTTATTTGTCTTTCTGACCAGCAAATGAGCAGTTCTCTCAGTTGTCTTGGACTTCCAGAGCTCATCTTGACCTCCACAGTTCCTTCTGCCATCTCTAAATTTCATTTATCACTGTGGAAACTGCAAGCTGACAACTCTTTGCTGTCTTCTTTTCACAGTCTTACACAGCTGCATATTTTTAAAGCTTTGAAATTGGCACCAGCTGACATTTACTAATGGCAGCTGTTACCATGTGTCAGGTCTAATGAGCTGATTAAGGTCTGAAACCTTGTAAAAAGAATGGGAGACTTTGGAACTTTTAGGGTGCCCAAACTTTTGCACATTGCCAGAACAATGGTTCTTTTTTTATTTATTGCATAAAAAGTAACTATGCATCAATGTTTGCTGAAAATATTGTCTAATTTTTTCCATGTCTTAGAGAGACGGTGTTAACATATTTTTCAATTTCAAAATCACAGAAATTTATCAAGGGGTGGCCAACATTTTGCATAAGACTATATATATTTGACTAGAGGCTTATATTATTGAGGAGCTTCTTCAAGCATTACAGCACATTTTTATTTGTTAGTTGAGGAGCTTTATCACAAACATTTATTAGTTTCAAAAGTTTTGAGTTGTGTGACAGGAACTCTAGTCTCTATAGAAGAGAATGGGGCCATGAGGCAATCTAAAGCAACTCAGAGGTGTTTTTTATTTTTGGATTGAAGATGCCCTGTATTAAATGAAGTGAATAGAAAGCTTCTCTCAAATGGTCCTCTAATGCTTTAGCAGCTCACCTCCAGTGATTCACTTTCGAGGACCTATCATGGCCGTGGCTGCACAAAATCCAACTATCTCCATGTTCTCCTAAGAAAAGCATATTGGGATATTGACAGTAATTAAGGATCACTCACCAATTGCATGTTTTGTTACCAACGGAGCATAATTTAGTTTAATCTGACTTTTCAAAATCATATCAATATTGGCAGCAGTTTAAAAGACACTGAGTTACTGTGCTATAATATCTGCATTATATTCATATATGTTTTATATGTTTGTGAATTAATCTATGTTTTTAATAGTGCTCCATATAGATTTAGCTGCAGTTACCACAGCTGGCTGGTGTTGAGTATCAGCATCCACATTGGCAGATATTTGCATAGAAAACCCTAAGCTCACTGTAGATGCATGTCATTTTTAAAATTTTTTGTTGTTTTGTTTTTTTTTCTTCAGAAAAGACTATAAGCTGTGATCCTGATCACATACAGAGAAAAATAATTTTGGAACAGGATGCATTCTATATTGTCCACCATTTTCAACACCATAGCTGATCACAAATTGTAGATCACTTTCTGGTGCCATTGTTTTAAATGTATTATTTCCCCAACGATAGGCCGCCTCACATTATAGGCCGCCCTATTCTGTAAGCTGCAGAAAATGCTAATTTATGTTTTAAAACCTTAAGATAAGCTGCCCCATGTTATTGGCCAAAGTGTTACTGAATTTACTGATCTGAAGTAGATGTTTCTAACTTCCCTGGTGGCTTTTGCAACTCTATATCATAGTGACATTATACTGTAGTTGAGTAGGAACAATTAAATTTATACAATTTTGAACTTGCCAATCTTATGCTGCAACGCAAGAACTACACTGCAGAACTTAAGGTCCAGGTTGTTGCTTTTACAAACGTCTGCAATATCCAAGAGGAATATCTTTGCTTTGCGTTGCTTTTTGAACCGTTCAATGCTGCAGTAAACATTTTAAATTCAACAAATCATTTGAGGATGTCATCTTTTTATGCACTGAATTATACTTTAAATGAATGTGTCCATGTTTTTAGGCAAGCCGCACCCAACAGACAGGTTTGTAAAACTCCTGTATAAGCCTCGGCCTATCGTTGGCAAAATACGGTATATGCTTGGCTGCAATTTTCTTCTCTACACTTCTTGCCATCAACTCCGTGAGAACTTGCCTTCTATCTGCCTGTCATATTACCTGCTGCTAGAGCTGCATGTGTGTGTCTTAGAAGCACCCAAACGCAACCGACCATGTCAGACCATACAGAGAATATGCCTACATTGTAGTCAGTGAGACGAATCCACAGAAGAGGCCTACCGAGCTGCAGTCTCAGTGGTGTCAAGCTGAAATGTGCATCCTGCATGTCCATGTGGGTGTGCTGTTAAATATCATAAATGTGTGGTTCTACTCCATAGAGCTTTTTCCCCTCTGGTGAGGAAAAGGGAGCAAGGAGGGGAAGAAGTTTATTTAAAAAATGTTCCTCAGAGAGGGTAAAACAAAGAGCAGACCACTGTGGTGCTTCCAGACAGTGCCTTGTCACTGTAGTGTGGCATGGGAGGAGGGGAGTTATTCTTCCACTGATCAAAAGTGATCTCCCACCCCAGTATTGCTGCTGCAGGTGGAAGCAGCCCAGCATACAAGCCTTTCTGCTGTTTGTGATGTAGTGACTCAACACACTAAATGTGACAAGAGACTTATTTGTTCTTTAACTGATGTGAATGGCTGAAAAACACTCTAGCATGTTGCTTTTGAAATCTCCTCTATACCTTCTGGAAAAAAATGTTCAAAACAAATGTGGGTTAACTGGGATTGAATGGCAGTTTTTTTATAATCCCATCATAACAGCGTTCTTTGTCGTCATTGTTTTGTAATCACAGAAAGTAGATCAAATTGTGTTATCCCATTTCTGGTAGGAGTACAGGGCTGCTGGGTTCTTCAGTCTGATTTTGTTTTATTGGTAAACCCCATTTGTTTCTCTGTGAAAGGGTGATTTTTGTTAGGTAGTTCATAATCTGTGTGTGTGAGGGATTGGAGTAAGAACGTTCAGAAATCCAGAGTCGTAGATGTTCCTACAGGTTCATGATATTGAAAGCATTTACCTGCAAATCCTGACACAATTTCAAGATGACCGCTGGGCCAATGTGTTCTTTTCATTGTGATTTTAAAACTATTGTAGAACAGCAAAAATTATTAATTGTCAATTGCTCATGTGAATTAATCAACAGAATTAAAAAGTTTCCTGTAAAAGTTCAGAGTGGCCTCAAAAATGTAAAATTGATTTGCATACTTTAACATCTTGTCTGTAGACTGTTGTTAAAATTGATTAAATCAGCTCAGAAACTCCTCCTTATAAAGCAATTTTATTTCTTTGAAACCTTTTAGTTTGTTTTATTGCCAAATATGCCCAATGCTTTTTTTGATGGTTTTGCACACTTTGCAGGGATTAGTTTTGTTTGGGTTGTGCTGTGGGAAATGTTTGTTTATTCTTTTAAATTTTTGTTTGCACCCAGTGGCCACTTGGCCACCTTTTTTAGATTTATTATTATTTCATTTAAATTCAAGTATAAAGTAGCTTTATCTGTATTGACCAATAGCTGAAGCTGTGGTGTCAGTATATTATCTGTATTTTTGTATACTTAAAAAAAAAAAAAAAACCCCAGACCACACTTACTATTCTAATTTGCAACATGGATAACTTTTTAAAGCTTATTCAATTAATGGTGTTAACATAAGCAAAGTCGCTGATCTTAAATCTTTGGGTATTCAGGTGAAATTCTCAGGGTGACGTGCACCATTTTTCTATACACTGCAAAATAAGGATTTCCTTCTACAATATCCTTGTAGCGTTTTTGCATGTGGGTCTGATTGGGTGACTTTGCTGTTAAATGAACAGAAGGTGACACCCGTTGAAGGCTATAGAAAGTCAGTGGGGACTTGAAATGAAATAAGAGAAGCTGAGGGCTGGGAAAATCACACTTAACCAGCATAGTTACTTATTTGGTCCAAGATTGGAACTGAAGGCGGGTCAAAGCAGAGTTTTCACAATGTTTGATGTTTTAAAGCCTGCATTCCTTTTTGATTTATGATTTGCCTTTCTCTTTACAAGCTCCTTCAAAACAAATTGTGCTTCCATGTTAATTGGAGTTGATTTGAAGGAATATTAACATACAGAGACCTTTAATCTAAATGCTTTTATCCAAGCATGCTTGGTAAACTGCTTTCTGACCTGATGTTTTAGTTACTATGCTAAAGTATGCTGTACTTGTCAGGATTAATGAGGAGGGGTAACTGCTGTAAAGCTTGGTGCTTTTGCAATTCCCCATTTCCAATACTGCTTTTCTTTTTACAGATTTAAGCATCATCTTCAGATGGATTTATTTCCCCCCTTCTGGCACGGTTAAATAAGCGCACAGATTAATCGTGTAGAAATCCCAATAAATGAAGTGCTTATTAATAAATTGGCTTGCTTTCTATTAACAGTATAAACAGTCTGAGACCTGCATCATTCACACAATTATGAACTATATATTGCCAAATTATTTGAAAGGATGGCTTTATATGTTTTTGTTTGATGCTATGGTCAAAAAAAAATCAATGAATCGCATTCAGCTTTATGGTTGCTCCAAGCCAGTCACTATAAATACAGTCAGTAAAACAATAGTCATTTTATTGTCATTGATTAAGTGTTGCTCAGAATAGCACTGTAGTACTGCTATACGCACACGTGCCCCAAAGGGAGAAATTCAAATGAAATGACCCTAAAAGCGATCCTTGCGGCGTGTTGCCTGGCTCTAGAGCTCGGGTTTTATTTTATTCACTTATTGGTTGTTTCCAGTGCTCCAGTATCTCATCACAGGGGGAAGGCACAATCAATGTCCTCCGAGATGCAGGAGGCAGCCTGCTTAAGAGATGGAAAACAAATTCTGTGCCAGGTTCAGTCTTCATAACTGACACTTCCCTGCTCTGATATTGAGCACTGCAATTTATTAGCAGTGAGAGCCAGAGTGCTCTTAGAATAAAGGCAATAACTCAGGGATTTGAAGCAGGCCCCAGCTGTAGAATTTTACTTACCTTTTTGATCAACTCTGGTTTTGTTTGGACCCCATCTCTCCATCTCAATTTTCAGTGCTATTAATGACTTGGAATGAATTTCTAAGAAAGTACCTGTATTCAAGTGTAAAATATCTGCATAAATACATTTGCATATATTAAATTGTAATTTGATCAATTATTGTGTGCATTGCAAGTCCTTTTGGCACTGTTCTTCAAATGGGATTAGACCCCAATGTTAGGTGAAGCCTATGGTGTCCTTCAAATATGTGCATGTCCAAGAAGGAGCCATTTAATGGAATGAGACTGTTGACCTGAACTGAATGTTATTTATTCTTGTGAATAATTGTCAGTGTAATTTCAGGAATATTTCTGCAGACTTCTGGGGTGCATTTTTCAATACTTCTATCATTAATTCAGTATGTGTTTGCTTCACTGAGAATGTGAATGAGTGGAAAATGCACAACCCAATGTAGAAGGGTAATTTTGACTGGTACAGAAAAATAAATGCTGCACAGTTTTGTGTTTGTAGTTGTTGGTAGGAGTGAGGGAAGCAGCAAAAACAGAATTGTTACTTGATCATTTCAAAACCATTTTGAGGTCTGAGAAGTTCGAACAGATACAATATTGCAGTATTGCCACACACTATCTAGCAAAAAAACTGAGTAATTTTGATTCATTTATGGTTTCAGAGACTGGGCCACTTGAAACCCCATTAAAAAAGGACTTTATGAAATGTGCAGTTCAGTGTTCTTTATACATTATATGGTTTAAAAAGTGTATAATGATGTAAGTTATTGTCTTAATGAACTGTTTTCATTGCCCAGTCCTGTTTATTAGGAGTAACAGTTGTGATGCATGCTAACTCGGCAGTACTCAAGCAAGGGAGAGATTTTTGCTAAAGAAAAGCGAAAGCGGACATGATTCAGACAGAAAATGGACCTTTAAAACCACACTGTTCTTGCTTAAGCCTAACTTTATACTTTCAGTGTCAACTGAGTTGTTCCTTTGGAAAAGAGAGACTGCAGATTGCTAAAGTATCTGATGAGCCACAGAGAGCTATGTTTAAGGCTCATTTGCTGTCAGTTTGTTTCAGTTTTGCGCAGCGCATGACAGCATGATGGATATGCAAATTATACAGTTAAGTCATATGGTCACTAAACCCATGTCTAAATGAATTCCAAGTGTGCAATTTTTACATTTTCAATATATGCCTATCAATTCTCTCCCTCTGATGCCAGCTGTAGGTTTAATAGTTTGATAGTACTTTTTCTTTAGGTGTTGACAGGTGATTTGCTTTCAGGTAGATGATTACACACTTCTGTGTTTTGATGTACAAGCCTCCACAGCCTTGCAAGGTTTTCTATATCTAAGTAATAATGTGAAAACTGAGAGGCCTTCTCTTTTCTTTCCCATTTGCTAGGCCCTAATTTCCCAATAGAACAATGATCGTGATTTGGTTGGGTGATTATTGTTAGATGATAAAATGTTCGCAGTGATAATCATTACTCTGGGAGGCATTCTGGAAATGTGTCCCAGAACAGTTTCATTTTTGCATATCACCCATGTATTTTGTGATACATGAGCTAGAGCTGTGGAGACATTTCATATAACACGAGCACAAGCTTTCACATTTCACTTTGTGGAAACATTTTTATGAAAAGTTTAATCCTCATGTTGCAGGTCAGTTTGACCCTTTTCTACTTTTAAGTTTCATAAGATAGTTGTTACCTTCAATTCTTTGCTTGACATTTCTTGACTTCCTCATTTATGGCCATGAACTCATATCAAATATGGACTTTTGTTTTGTTTCAAATGTGGTCTTTTTTATATTCTGTATTTAAAACATGCAGGTAAATTTTGACCTGTAACACCATAGATGTAATTCTTTTTTCAATATAATAGAAGAGCTGAGACATTATTCTAAGAATTTGCACTCAAAATGGCTGTATATGGTGCCATTTAAAGCTTTTGTGAACCACCTGGACTGTTAATTTATACTGTAGTCTCAGAAGGATAATTTGTAATGTTTTTTCTTGTGCAGGTACAGCCATTTTAAACATTCTGGGAACAGCAATCTAAACTAGCACAAAATGCAAGTTGGTTTCATTATTATTATTATTATTTTAAAGTGTGTTCCTTCTGCTTTATTGTCTGTAAACTGAATCACTCAAACACACATTGCACATAAAGATGGCAACTTTGTCAGGTCCTGATCAGTGATGTGAAAATGAGATGAGCCGCCACAGAGTCGCTCTTTACTGATCTCCTGGTTCCAGTGAGGGTTTAAGTGGGTCTCAAAACCATCTTCAGCATCAGCTGATTTCCCTTGAGAGAAGCTTTTAATGTCTCACAGGCAGCTTAAAATCAAATAACTTCATTCCCTTATTTCTTACATTTAGCCTGCTGTAAGTTCTGCCCAGTCAGCTGAAATGCATGTTTGTTGTTGTCAGACTTATTTAGCGAGTTTAACCAATGGTTATATTCAGAAACTTATAAATACAGTTTTCTTTAACAATCAGCTTGAACATGTAATTAATCTGTCGAAATTGTCAATATTTGCTAACACGATGCAAAGGCATTTTTGGGGGTGGGATGGAGGCAGGGTTTAACATATGACCACATTTTAGCCTTTGGGTCATACTGAGAGTACTTGCACTGAAATGAAATGAATCAGCAGTAACAAAGGGAACAGGTGTGGTGTTACAAATGAGATCTGTTGAAAAGAACGGCTCCCACTGAGCCTGTTGCTGCTCTATTGTCTGGAGGTGATGTAGGTGATTGGTCCAACACCCACTATTCCGCATCCTGATCTTTTCTTCCTGCTTTTTCCCCCCTGGCTGAGGGAAATTGTTCCATTCCTCCAGGAGAGTGTGAAATAATAAGCTCCGTGAGAGACAGCAGGCTTTGCCTTCGCAGTGGATTGCGGTGACATGCATGTAAATCTGAGGCTGGTGCATTTTGTCTGGTTGCCTGGGATTAACCCAACTCCTTCCAGCCTATCTAGAAAACACTGTGCTCTTTCAGTATTAAGTCCTATGACATTGGAAGTGATATGCAGGTATTCTTCCATATCATCTTTTTAGTGTATGTATGAGCCTGACAGAATGACATTTTTACTTTTCCACTCCTACCATGTTGTAGATCGGTTTCTTGCACTCACCAAGTCACTTGCATTGTTTCTTCTCCAACTTACAGCTGTATCCTTAGCTTTCCATACTGCAGGAAATTAGTGGATTTTAAATTGGTCTCAATCTTTGAACAACTTCTAGACTATTTAAACATGTCATTGCCACCTTGATCATTTCCACATGTATAACTTCGAGAATAGTGGAGTGTAGCGTAAAGTGTGTGTGTGTGTGTGTGTGCTAAATATGGGTTTGTTTTTTGTTTTGTTAAACACACATGACTAATGTAGAAATTGGGAGTTTTTTTGGTTGCTGTTGAGATGTATAACAAACATATTTCTGTAGGTAACAAGGGTAACTTAAAAAAAAAAAAAAAAAAAAAAAAAGGGGGAAAAAACCCTGCCTCACCTAAGCATTCTTTTCTGGTGCACAACTACATGAAAACCAAACTGTCTCTTTGTTGTCTGTTTCCTGTATTCTCAGCCTACTGCAGCTCCTCTCCACTGCAGCCTACGACTAATGGCTAATTTAAAGCCCTTTTCCATTTTGCTGACATTTATACCATGTCCACGTTTAATTTCATGCTATTTTAAAATGGGCTGCAGTGAATTATGAACACCATCTAATAACATATAAAATTATATAGGTTTTAAAGCGTAAAGGTTGTATTAGATTTTGACCCATCTATTATGAAAGGGCCACAAGTTGTAAGACAATCTTGACTATTCTTGTTATAATTAGTTCTGCAAAATGTCTTTCCCTGAGGAACTGAGTGGTGGTAGTTAGATTGCATTCACTGTGTGCAAAGGATGAAGGCAGCTGGCAGCTTATCCTGCTTCAATCATGGCTGATTCTCTAGAGTATATCGAAGAATCCTTTCTGTGCTACTTAAGGTGAAACAGTAAGTGTATTCTGAAGCATGTAAAAGTGATTGACCCATATGGATTTCTCTAGTCCTTGACCATGGTTATATACATTGATTAACCCCCATCTACCTAACTGTGTTGGTCTTCTTCAAGAAATAATAGGTCAAAATAAGTCCACAAAAGCTCAAAAAACAGATCAGTCAGGGCCACTTCTTCTGGAGTGTTGCAGGTATGCGGTAGTTGGTAACTACCAAAAGTGATTCAGTGAAGCACAACTGATGAACTGATGACTGGGTAATGGGCACCCAAGTCTCCTTGATGCATATGGGGAGTGAAGTCTAGTCTATAGGGTCTGATCCAGAGTGGATTTCCTGTTGCACAAAATGTTAATGCAGGCTATGATTGGCATCAAAGTTTAGTGCATGAGTGGTGCCTTAAAGCAAGTACATTCAAGGTGTTTGCAATCTAAGTCTTCAATGGAATGCTCACTTCATGTTCTCCACCATGTCACATTGCATGAACAATCTACTGCCATTTTATTTTTCTCTGTGAGGTTCAAGGCAGCGCATGTTAACTCAGAGCCACAGAGCACCTGTGAAGAGGCGAAGCAGAGTCCCATAGGAGGACACAGGGAAAATACAAAGCTTTTACCTCATGTGCAGTGAAAACGACAGCATTATTTTAATAGGCTCTGTCGAAAACCATTTATTCTAAAGATTCATCTTGTGAAAATAAATGGCAGAAGTGCATCTGTGCGACTTGCTGGAGCCTGTCATCCCCAACAGTAATGAGGGGAGTTAAACAAGGACTGCAACAAGGGAGCTGGAGTGTTTTTGTGTCAAGTCTTTTTGTGCCTCACTCATTTTATATTCTTAATAATACTCAATGAATTCAGAATGAAACATGATCTCCATATTTGTTTGTCATTTAGTCAGTTTATGCAATAAACATTTTCCTTTTGCTTCTTTGTTTAACGCACTCACCTAGAAGTGTAATAATAAGTGTATAATCTCCCCTTAGCAGAAATAACGATCAACTTTAAGTGTAAAAATTCACCTTAATCAACATAAGGCTATAATGAAGTCATTTGCATTTTAACTCTGCACTATTATTCCCATAAATCATAATATCCTTACTGTTTAAAGGTGTGAGGGCAATTCAGTTATTCTTTTATCAATAAATCAATAAATATTCAAATATGTATTCTAGTTACCTGTATGTTGCCCTTAAGCACAACAAGATTAACAAACATTTTTTACAGTTGCTTGTTATCTTGTGAAACAGAAATGTACAAAATAACTAGATTAAATCATTTTAAACTCACTGAATTTCCTTCTAGCAGTTCAATTTTAAATCTTGGTGATTCAATTTAAATTTTAAATCCTTCTAGCAATTCACTTGTAAATCTACTTAAGTTAATTCATCATCTTCCACATTGACTGACCTTACACTGAGTATTGCTGCAGTGCAGGCACTTCACCATTTGAATATTACATTTGGAATTAGCATATTATTCAGAAACTCTGCCAGGATTATAAATGCTTTTCAATAAAACTGGAAAAATAGCTTTAAACAATAAAGAAAATGCAGTTGCTTGTGGCTGTTATTTGTCATCATTTTATGACGACTCCTGTCATTAAAGTCATCAGTTCATCCTTTTGCAGTTGAAGGAAATCCCATTTACTTTTCTCATGGGCCTACCTTAAGGGCCTCAGAAGTACACACAAGACAGAGTGTATAAAACTCTTCTTACTTTATGAAGACTTGGAAGGGGGTGAAATTGTCATGGCTTGCCTTGCCTCTATGTAGATTAAGAAATATTTTCCTGGCTGTGTATTGGCCTAGCCTTGCATTTGCATGTAACTTGACAGCGTCAGAGTGCTTGGATTATTTGTGCAAGTACTTTAGTGTATACAGGTAAATTTCAGCCTAACTACAGTACATTTATGACTGAATCTGTCTCAGGCCATTATGCTTTCATGTAGGCATCTAGATGTGTAACAATGTAGAACGTCCTCCATGGAGGTCAGTTTCATCAGAGTCTAGATCTGCATTCAGAGCCACTGTGTCCTCTACTGTCATCGTAGACCAGACGACAACAACTGTAGTCTACCCCATCCCCAAAACACACATTTTTATTTTCTGACCTGCTGCTCTGATAATCCAGATATTCAAACTCCTATAGTCAAATTGGAACCTTTTACTGCTCTTGTGAGGACATGCCAGGGTCAGGCAGCTGCTCTAGTGGAGCTGCCTCTTAGATTTGGGTTAAGCCAGAGGTGTCCAGTACATCGATCGCAAGCTACCGGTCGATAACAAAGGCATTGCGAGTCGGCCACAGAGCCCTGTCTATCAAAATAAACTTCTACGCACATGAGACCACGCAGCAAGAGAACTGAGAGCGTGTTCACCAATCATTCATCCCCACTGTGGTGTTTGGCAGCCCAATCCGGGCTCATCATTTGTAACCAGCGTCACCACGCATGCCCAGTCAACCCACGCACTCTACTGCTAAACTCCAGCCAACAAGTCACCTAGTTGGTGGCGAACAATTAATTTACTTCTTAAGAAAGGGTTTAAAAATTTGTGACCAAAATCAGACTGTTCATTAAAAACAACGACACCGACTACTCATTGAAAAGCAAAGGGATTATGTCCGGACTATGCGACTCTGGCTGTTTCTATTCAGTTCAAGATGTCATTGGAGAAAGTAAAGTCAAAAATGTATGGTTCAAGGTAGGGCTGTACATGTTCATAGTGCTATGCAAGGTAAACAATATATATTTTAAATATAAAGTATACTGTGTGTGTTTGTGTATAATATAAATAATAATTTTAAATGTTTAGTATTTTTATTGTTGGTAGATCTTTTTGACTTGGTCATTTTAAAAGTGTGGACACCCCTGGGTTAAATGTAATAAAATTGGGGAAAAATGCGTTCTGCTTCTCCAAGTACTGTATGAGTAAGGCAATTTAATAGTCAAGGATTTCTAAAGAGGTTTCATTATTAACATGTTTACAAATTGTATGTAATAAGTGCACCACAATTAAATGTGACCTCCACATTTAACCCATCACACGTGTACATGTGGAGCTGTTGACTGCATCTGTAGCCATTTGATACTTTTAATTTAAAAAATCTATTTAATATACTTTAGTACAAACTACTCTATCATTTTGTGTCTGAGGTACACAAGATGACACATGACTTCTTTCTTCTCGTGTAATAATGGACATTTTAAGAAGAAATCCAATACATGTTATATAATACATATATATAAATGTCTGCATTCAAGTCGAAGAATAGTAATTATGTTGTATCATTTGTATCACGTATCAATTGTATGTTGTATGTTATATATCATGATTGTCATCACTTCTTTGGCAGTTCCCTGACCTAGTAAAATGTGTTTGTTTTTTGTTTTTTTTAAAAATACATTTTTATTTTGTTTTATTTTTTTCTTCTTTTTTTTACATGTCCAAATAGTATATAGTTGAGATTCTTCATATTCCCACTACTGTGATCGTCACATTTCATAGTAAAGTTGGGCTTAAAGTAATTTTTAAGTTGTTCAAATTGTCACAGAATTCACAAATTGTGTGTTTCATTTAACTTGCTTATTTGCAGATAAGGTACTTTTTTATTTTAAAAAGGCTAATTAATATTAAGAGCTAGCTTTAGTTATTTGCTGCCAAACTGACCTTAAGTTACTTTTAGTGAACATTAGCAATCTCTAACTAAATAACTGATTTCTAGCTTTTTATCATGTAGAAAAAGCTTGTTGGGTTTTGGGGGATTTTTTATTATTGTTTTATCCCAGTATTACAATTTACCTTTTTAGCCATGATTTCCTCACAAAATTATTTTTAAGAAGTTTAAAGGCTTATTAACTTCTGCCTCATAGCCACACAAATATCCTGCTGCTGAGTTTGGGGACATGACTAAAACCTGAATTTTAAATTGTTATGCAACATTAAGTTTCTGCAATTATTTGGGCTGCATATTGATTCCTATTAACAACTTGATGTGCCATTTTCCAAAATAAATTTGATTTTTAATGATTTTAAAACGGTGACTTTGTATCTGTGAAGCTTTTTTTTAATGGCATCACAGCAGCAAAGATTATAACTACATGATTAACCATGTGTACATAACTCCGTGTTGACAAAAATCTCAGTTGGAGTCTTACAGTTCTTAGGCCATAATTTAGTAACAACATAATGTTGGGTTATGTCTCAGTTTTCCTGAACAGGCATACAGTGGTTGCTACTAATGACCAAAAATGGCTCTGCTTTTAAGAAGATTTGAATACGATCATGAATAGACTGTAGCTGATACTTTTCCATTTAATAGTACATTTGTGTATGTGTGTGTGTGAGCATGTGTGTGTGTGTGTGTGTGTGTGTGTGTGCATGCTTGTTTGTTTTTTGTGGGTGTGTGTAAATGTGTTCAGAACTAGTGACAGCTTGTGTTTCAAAAGCACGAACAAGGAGAATAGATGCCAGAAACACACACTATTCCACAGGAAACAAATTTAATGTGTCAAATTATAAACAATTTTGCTTTAGAGGTTCTGTTCTCTCAAATTTTCAGGAACATTGAGTGTTGCCATAAGTCAAAGCCTAATTCTATGTACTGAGGTATTAAAATTTCCCCACTAAACTGGGTTAAAATGAGCTAAAATTTTAACCTTACATCTTCATTTTAGTGTCCACAGCATTACCAGGGGAGCCCTAAAGTATGTTTTCATTACACTTAAAACTGAGCCTGACTCCTCCAAATTGGCTATTGTTTTAGGATGCATGATGCTCATAAATGATCACGATACATGTCCCTGTTTGGATCTCATTTTCCCTTAACCACTGCAGGTCTTCTACTTGAAAGGACCTTGTGAAAGTTTGACCTTAATTTGGTCTGATTCAATTATCATACCACTAGAATTGCATTATCAAGTGATTATCCCTCTGTAGAGCTCCTAGTAGGGTAGAAGAAAAACCTTAATGCTTTTGTATGAGCAGCCAGTACTTCTTAAAATCACGGGAAAATGTTAATAAACCAGTTTGATTTGACAATGTCCTTGAAAGCTGGAGCTGTGATATTCTTTCTGCCTTTTAGAAAAGGACTGTGAAAGGCCCGTTTAATGTATGCAAATGATGGAGGGAAAATGCATAGGCAGCCCTCTGTCTTGTGTCCCTGTGTTCCAAAGCACCTTGACTATCATTCAGATTAGATAACAAATATTTCAAATGCCATTCAATTTATTAGTGTCACAAATGTGTGATCCATTCTCTTTTGGTAGAAGTACATCAAAGTTCCTGATGTTTAATGTGATGGCATGATCTGAGAACTGATCTGACATATGCTTCCTATCTGTGCCACTGCCCTTGTTCTTGGTACAAGGTGAGCTGTTGCCATTCTCTACCGGCTGGACACCTGAAGTACTCTAGCATCATTTTAAATGATCATCCTGTGGTGCTGCACCTAATCAGCAAACGTGGAGAAAAATGATTAATCTACAGCAGAACGCCATCCAAGGTGATGGATTACAAAGCATGCGTGTGCATGGGTTCACTTCGAAATGACAGGCTCAGTCTTTGATGTGTCCAGATGCTCAGCTATGAGACAGCTTCGTGATGGCCTCTCACTTAGCTCACCACTCTGACCTCACAGATCAGCCATCTCCTCAATGGCCAACTGTCATTTTAATGAAGCAGTGTTCTCGTTTCTCTCTCTCTCTCTCTCTCTCTCTCTCTCTCTCTCTCTCTCTCACACTGACTGACCAGTTTGTACAGGCGGTCATATGAACACTCATGCATCCCCTGATGTGCTCAGACAGATGCTTGAACACACATGCACTCATGCGCTGCGTGATTGTGTGTTGAACGAATTTCTAGTTTCAGGCTGATTTTGTGCAATTTAAATTGAGCCCATGTTGTCTGACTAAATCCTTTCCTTGCTGTGTTTCTTTCTTCCTCCTTTCTTCATTTCTTGCCTTCTTTTCTCTCCATTAGTCCGTTTTAAATGATGGTAGAACAGCTATCGGTGTAAAAGCTGATCTTCTACATGGTGCGTTCCACTCTGACTACATTAAAATGCATTAATGGTGTTGTAGTGATCTACATGATAAAGCTTTCATTCCACTTTCATTCTCTAAGGACTTGGGGATTGCCTTTGCAATCATATCTTTTCTTTTTTATGTGTCTGACAGAATGCACGTTTCTTTATTGCTCATTTCCCCTCTATCTGTGCCTTTATGTATCCTGATCTGATATTATATAGCACATACGTTTCCAATAATGGGTATAGTTGAGCTGCTTGAAAGAATCTAAAGCAAACATTATATACCTTTTAAATAAACATGTGCTAAATCTTCTTTCATGCTCTATTTCATGATTCAGGACTGAATGATGCTCTAAAAGTAGGGATGCACTAACGTCTGATGTCCTGTTGTGTTTGATGTCTGTTAACAGCTCATTAATTTGTATTCCTTAAAATGTCAAATGACATGTAAGCCATAAATGAGTTCTGCTGGTACATTTTTGGCAGTATAATACCCAGATACCAGGATTATGAGAAAATGCCCTTTGTCATTGCTCTTTGTTAAATAGCCTTTCCACTGTTTCTCTCACTCAAATTTGCACATTTCAGCACGGAAGCTTACCCAAGACAAATCTGATTGATGAGCGGAGAGATCACTGCCTCAAGACGGGTTGAAACTTTTTATTTATTTATTTTTTTTTATTTTTTTTTATTAATTTTTATTAATTTTTTCCCTAAAAGAAAAAACAAAACCCCAAAAATCTGATCCTGCTAAATAAGACCTCTCTACATATATTTTAATTTATTAGGGACAAATTCATATGATGTTAAAATAGTTCATGATGTGAAATTGCTAGCAATGTTACAAGCTAAAGATTTGAATTAACTTTCATGTGTAAGACAGTTTGCATTTGTTTATCAAATTTTCATGTTTCAATTTTGAAAACATAGACATGAACAGTCTTGGTTTCTCATGGAATACATTTATGGTTTACTTCAGTTTCAATTTAAGCGAAGCCTCAAAAGCCTTAACACACATTATCTTTGTTTTTTTTTAAACCCAGTGGTTTTTTACTTTCTAGCAAATGGTCAGTTTTAAGCAATAGAACTTGAGCGGGAATATATCACACCATGGCTGTGTTCGTTCCAGGCAAGAGGTAAAGGCAAGTGTTACTGATCATTTTGTCATGCCTGTGATGTTATTTGTGATGTGACCTTGAGTTCTGTCAAAATGGAGTAAAAAAGTAGCTTATTATACCAAAAAGTAGAATTGCGTTGCAACTTTTAGTTTTTTCACTGTCACAGCTGCCTAACCAAATATTTCCGGGGTGAAGGGTGGGGGTATACAGGCATCGCACTAGTGTATGTGTAAGATTTGATCCATCTGCAGAATGTTCACATTTACAAAATGAAAGGTGGGTGAAAGGTTAATTAACCCCATTAAGCAAAGTAGATTTTTTGGAGCACTGATCAGCAATTCCAGTGGCAAGTGATGGTACTAATTCCAGGTTTGAAATCTCTTGGTTGCTGATATTTCTTGTGCTTTTAGCTAAAAAGTGCATTTTGTTAGCATGGGTGAGGAGCATGATTAAACTGGCTGGAGTTTAGAGGAAACAGGACAACAGAGGCAACAGAGACTAAGCCATTAGTGAAGTCATGGAGTAAATGAAGTAGGTTTGTGAAAGCATTATGAGGTCCAGGTTCATGGTAGGGCTATGCCTTCTGCTGCTATGCACTGCTGTGCTCCAGCTGCAGGGCCTGACTGACTTTCTCCTTGAGGAATACAAACCCAGGCAAAAACCATTATGGAACTGACACTCTTGGATGTTCAGCCAGTTTTTTCTTCATTAGCTGAACATTGTGTCTTGTGTAAAACAAACTGTGTTTAAAATTACATTCTTATTTCCAGATCAAGTAGAGGAAACAATTATGCCTTGTAATTACATTTCTAAAGCAAATACTGACACAAATGCTAATTTCTGTGTTTGAGAGCTTGCAGAGCTTAATGAGGATGTTCTTTGTTCTTAGTTTGCGGTGTCTAACATTTGGTGGAAATATAAACAAAATAGGAAGGTTATAAAAGAAAAACATATGGGTACACCATGGAAGATGTCAAAGCATCTAGAGATAAAACTCATCAATATCCCTTAAATAGAAACTGCACAAGAAAACCATAACAAAAGTATGGAAATGGGAGTCCGCGTTCATGGCAGAACTGTATGAAATCAGCTGAATGAAATGGATTTACATACAGAAAAGCCCAATGAAAACCACTCCAGCACCTGAACAGAAAAAACCAAGGTTATAGTGGGATAAAGAAAAGCAATCATGGTGTGTGGATACCTGGATAAAAGTGATATTAAGTGATGAATTCCGAATGATGTAACTTTGCCTTGGGCCATTCTAATGAAATGACAATGATGGCCTGAAGAAAATAATTTGATTTCCATGTTCATATATGTATAGAGTTGCATGTCAGGTAAAGCATGAAGTAATAATAATTGCTTCCTCTAAACAGTCAGTGCACAGGTTTTAGACATATTCCATCAATGAGGTTGATTAGAGCAAAGAGTGTTCAAGGACTTTTATTCAGGAAGGGAGCATCAGCTCTGTGCAAAGCATCTGAAAATGTATGGTGGAAATAATAATCAAATAGTGTCTGTGATGAAGCTCCATCTTGCAAATCTTGAATCTAGCTTGTTAGCAACATACTGTATATTAACATTAGTGAAGTCCATTGGCGTCATAAAATAAAGGAGTAATTTAGACAATTTAGTGACAATTAAGTGATTGAGGTGAACATGCCACTATATGAAATAACTACATTTGATTGTGTGTTTCACAGGTGTCCGTATTTAGGTGTTGACACCAATTTTCATGAAAAATTCAGAATTCCTTACTGCCCACTCACAAACTCACCCCCTTCTACTGGGTCATTACCACATTTTATGTGAATGGTCCAGCTACTTGGGTTTCACATCTACATGCACTGCAAGCCACACGATCAAGGAATTTGCTTCCCCCATGGCTTCTCTTTAGTACATTCAACAATTCTATGCACATATAACATACAGACAGTAGTATAACTATGCTATTAATATTAGTAAATGTGCGTTCTAACAACGATAAATATTACATTTGCTGTTTTATTATAATATTTAACAATGTAATTTGTATTCCATTTTATTAAGTTTTGATTCTTATTCCTTACTCTTTCATATAATGTAATTATTCATTAGTATTATATATTTTGTGTGTGAAATACCAGCCTGTATAAGAAATTAAGATTGTTAATATTACATAATGTATTTTTTTTGTTTGTTTTTGGTGTGGGGGGTGTGTGGGAGGGATACATTAGAGTGAGGACTTCTGTGTTGTATTTTCTATAACATGAAATAGCTGGATGTACATGAAATTTTGCCAGGGGTTGTAGTTCAGGTCTGGGAGCCTTATCAATGTTTTCATCAGAGGCTGCATTTTAACCTTAAAGAAGGCTCTGCTTTGTCATTCAGTTTCTAACATCTATGATCTGAAGCTGTAGGAGATCATCAGGCTGATCGCTGTCTTGCTCTCAGGATTTTCATTCTTGTCTTTCACACTCTCACACACGTGTACACACAAGGAGGACTGCCTGCCACACGAGGACTGAGCTAAAGTGTGCTGTGTTCTGTGGCTTTGAACCAGATTTGAAGGTTTTCTCTCTTCAGTTTCTCTTTCCATTCCTCTACAGCAGCATTTCCGTGGCTCAGATTGGACTGCCCTAATTGCCGCATGTAGTGGTTTTAGATATGATCTGGCCTCAGACAGCTGGGATATGAAAAGTCAGCTGCTCTGGAGCAAATAGCAGCAGAGATGAAGGGCCGCCTGTCGCCTGGAAACAATGGAACCACACTGCAGAACAGCGGGGCTGCAGCCACTGTGCCTCAGTCATGCTCAGGTGGCTGCGGCTACGTGAGGCTGATGCTTCAGACATTTAAACCTTATGGAAAGATTCAAAGAATCACATCGTTATCCACTTAATGCTGAATAATCTTAATGAAGGAGTGGCTTCACAGCTGCCTGTCTCTCTCTTGTGACAAGGGTGCAGCACAAGGGGCCCTTTATGCCTTTTTTTTTTGCTTGACTGAAGCATTTTAATGAAGCTAGCAAGTCCCAGATCGCTTCTAACTAACGGGTAGCTCCGCCACCACACACACACACACACACTATTTCTCTAACTACCTGTCGTATTTAACGTAACTGGATACATATTTGCAGTGTGTCTGAACTGCTGGAGCATATTGGCAGAAACCGAGTAATGTGGCTGGAATTCATTTCTAACCTGCCATGATAAAGAGCGTAATAAGAGGGGTAGGTGGAAAAGATGGAGATGGACTGATACAAGAGCCAAAAAAAGCGCTACACACAAGGTGAAAGGAGTGAGAAAGGATTGGTTATAACAAACATTGTTAATATTATTAGTCTCACCTGGCTTTGCCTGCGTTGATTAATATTATTATTTTGGTGCAGTGTATGATTTTTGGCTGTGGTGCATCTGGTCATGATTCTCAGCACAGGTGGGGGTGTGGTGAATTACGAATAGAGGCACTGTTGGAGTTCCTTTATGCACTTTCTGTCCAGGTTATATTTATTATTTATCTAACTTGTTATATTCACATTTGCAGATGTAAATGTATTGTTAGTTCATTTGAAGCTGCATGGTCTGCTCTAGTCATCCTCTAGTCCAGTGGTGGGCAACCCTGGAGGGCTGGTGTTCAGCACAGTTTGGTAGCTCTTCTCCTCAAACACTTGACTTGGTGAGTTGAACTAGATGTGTTGGAAATCACAAAACTGTGCTGCAGACTTGCCCTCCAGGCCTGGAGTTACCCAGCCCTGCTCTTGTCCTTCATTATTGCTTAGTCTTTGGCAACAGGACCGTTTTGCTGGACGTTTTTGGTTTGTGGACTACTCTCAGTCCATCAGTGGCGCCCAGATACACACACACACACACACACACACACACACACACACACACACACACACACACAGCACAAGCCTGTCTTCGTTATGTCCATGTACCTACTATGCTGAGAACGATCCATCCCCCAAGTAATTCTTGGTGGTCCTCTGACCATTGATGAGCAGGGTTAAGGGAGCTACAAATGAGGCAGAGAAGCACATGGATTGCAGTTTGTAATTGAAAACGGCAAGAACACCTGAATGTTAGGTGTACCTAACCGTTCCTCCTCTGTGGTGTTTTTGAGTGGTCTGTATTGGGTAGGATGTTTGAGTAAGTGTTTTACTGAGAACCTTTTGTTACATTCTCAGCTGAAATTCTTAGATGAACCACAATTGAAAGTTTATTATCCAAAACAGCTCTACTGGGAGATAATTATCCATTGTAGGGGAGTTTCATTTTATGACTAACATTCTGAGCTGTCACTCTGAAAACCTTGAAAGCAATAGAGGATGCTTTCCTCTGCGACTGCCATTAAAGTCGGGCTTGGTGATTACCGATATGTAAATCTTCAATTATTCAATTATTCACACCGTGAGCTTTCTCTCCACAGAGCCTTTTGTATGATACCCGCCTCAACAGAAAACAGATTACCTAGAGTCAGAAATGCTCTGTGTCAGAACTGGTATCTTCAGCTTATTGCTCAATGTCTATTTTCTGCAGCTTTCTGTACAAAAATACTCTTTGTGTGCTAGAAAATTTGCAATACAAACTCGAGCTCTGCTTAGCGCTTACTTTAAATCTGGTCCTGAGGGACCACAGCATGACATGCTTTAGTGTTCTGTCTGGTTCTACACAACCCATTCACCTCAGAAAGCCCTTGATCTTTAGGTGTTTGTGTGTGTGTGTGTGTGTGTGTGTGTGTGTGTGTGTGTGTGTGTGTGTGTGTGTGTGTGTGTGTGTGTGTTGCTTCTGGAAAGTGTTTGTGTAACTAACTGTCTACTCTGCTTTACCGGATCCAATTAATGTAAATGTGTGTGTGTTATATTATTGAATCATCTAGACTGAGATTTTCTCTAAAATGGATAGTGATCATTATGGTTTCTATCTGCAGATGAACAGTAGGGCCCAAGTACTATATTGGTTAGCTGATGATATAAGTCCCATAGTGCTTTATAGATGGGGATCAGTATCTGACAATTCGTGGTCTTTTATATTGTAACATCTTTTAGTTTGTGACTGAAAAATAATACTTTTGAGGTTGCGGTTTTCCTCAGTCATGTGCTCGCTTACAGCACAGGAACACCGGCCAATCAGAAGTACAACCATGATTCAAGTTAGGGCTGGGCGATATATTGAGTATAGTTGATGTATCTCTGCTTGTTCCATGTAAGATGACGTAAATGATTATATTGTGACCAGCATGTTTTGCTTTTCTGCTGCGTCAAAGCAGACGGTTCGCTCCCCCTGCCCATCCAGAAAACTCTCAGAGACTCTTGTGCCTTTGTGCACATGTCATTTTATGCAATGTAGTGCAGAATTGATCATTTTTATACAGTGAATTAATAGAAATTCCAAGGTATCAAGATATAATGTACCGCGATTATAGCTTAAAAAATCACAATATTTTTTTTATGCCATATTGCCCAGGCCTAGTTCAAGTAACAAACCCAAGTTTGAACATTTGATGTTAACATAACAACCATAAAGTCCTGTCCATCAGTAAAGCACTTTTAACTTACAGCTATTGTAATTAAACTATAGATATAGAAATGATCTTTCGATTATTACCGATCTTTTTTATCCATTTCAGCTTTACATGTTGTACATGTTGTACCCTGGTTAGCATCACCAAAATCCTGGGTTTTTCAGTTTATTTCTGTGACTGAAGCATTGTGTGGCCTTCCCCAGAGGGGGCAGTCAGAGGGGTCAGTGGATGATGTTCAGAAAGCTCTCTGCGCTGAGGTCTGCGTGTCAATGCTGCAGAAAATCCACTTGGCACGGCTCAGAGGGATGATGTGGACTTTGCAGCAGTGACATATGGCGTGGCGAAGGCCCGCTCTTTGTCCTTCTCTCTTCTCAAGTGTTCACTGCTGTTAGTCCTCAGAGCACAGTGCCTAGGAAACAAGGGAAAGGGAGGAGTGATGCCGACAGTGCTGGAACTCAAGTCTGTGTCATTATCATTCGCTTCAGTACAAAGAAGACCTGGTTTAAGGCCTCTTTGTATTGGACCATTGTGGATGGATACTCTACATGGCATTATGAACAATTTTACCCGGCAGGGGTTCCCACTGTGAGCTATTGATGACCCTCAATTATAGCTTTCAAGACCTTTATCAAACATGCTACTGTGATCCTTAACATAAGGTTTATTGATGGAAAGTCTAAGTAGGCACTATATTGGTGGCCTCTGTCCTGTGCCATTACAGCTCTCCAGGAGAGAATTGCCCTTTGTTGGAGCATTTCCTGTACATAAGTTGTTTTTAAGTGTTCGTATTTTTTTTTTCTTTCTTTTTCAAATAAATGTTACTTTGCATTATTCATTTGACAGTAGCCTTTAGTTGTTTTTTTTTTTTTTTGTTTGTTTGTTTTTTTATATTAAGATATTAAAAGTATAAAAGGTACCAATAGTGTAGTCTGGATCAATTGTGCAATTCACTGAACAAAAAAAATCAGGAATTTTAACTATTTATTTTAAAAAGTGGTGGTATTTTTCTGCTTCGCCCAGAGTTATGTTTCGCTAGTTTACGTGTCTGGGATTTAAGACCCCAGTATCATGACAGGTAGGGGATGTTTTTATAACTGTCTTTTAAAAATATCTGTGCTATGGGTTTGCCTATAGGTACATCTGTGTTTCCCAGAGATAGTGGTGTGTTTCTGTGTTTGCTTAAGGGAGAGTCATTTTATTTTCATTATTCATAGTTTATGGTCTAAGCCGGTTTTCTAGAATAATAAGCAGTGTGACTCCACATGTTTGTGTGAATAGCTGATGCTGTTTGGGTGAGACTAATTTAGGAAGTTATACAGTTTATGCATTTACTCTATGCAGTAAGTAAGTAGACAAGGTAAGCAAACTGAGATTGAGGGAAAGCTAATCTGGCTCAAAGAGCAGTGCTTACATAAGCCACATGCTATATATGCTTTTACTTTTATAAACGTCTAAGTTCAGTGCTAGTAAGCAAATCTACTGAGGTTATGCTCTACAGCAGTCAGGCACTCTGTCATATCAGTGACCTCTGGTTAAGAGGGATATGGTGTCATGGTCATACCAGACCACATTTTCTGCCTCAACCTGTAACGCGAGTATAGTGGAGAATAGGGGTGTGCCAAAATATTGATATTGCGATATATCTTCAGCCTTGCACAGACAGCAATATCAATATTTAAATGAATAAACATTCATCACCTATTTGACTCAACGACGTCACTACTTCTCTCCTCTTGGTGGCGCTGCTCAACTGAGTGCAGGAGACTTGGGTGAAAGCTGAAAGTGAACTTTGCAACCGGTAGATGCAAAAAAAAGCTCAGCTGAGACGCCCCAGCCACATTAAAATCTAAGTCTCAGATTGGCTTTTAGAACATTGGCAGAACAGAATGTGGATTATTTTGTGATGCCCATATTTCTGTGCATCATTTTCCTGCACTTCTTTCATAGCGATTGGATGACTGTACGAGCGACAACGTAAGTAAACACACATTGCTAGAGAGCTTCTATAAAAACGGGGAAAGACTCGGTAATCAAAGTGTGCAGAATCACGCGTCTCCGCCAATACCTAGCATTTGTTTAACAATAATTTAAATCAGAGAAGAAACGTTGCTCCATAATTTTTTCGGTATAGACACGGTTAAAACCGTGGGCCGCTGTTTCAAGGGGAGCAATGCACTCAAGCATTCAATGGACTATGTAATGTTTGATTCGGGAAAATGGGTAGTGGTTTCTCTGCGCTTTTGATCATGGTCGCAAAGTAAATATGGGAAAGGTAACTATCATTGCTGTTGCTTATGTAAATTAATAACGCATCTCTGTGTTTGTGTTAGATCTCTACATCATTGTCACGCGATATATCAATTCCAATTTGAAAAATGACTGGAAAATGTTTTTTGTTGACACAAAAACTGATCCTTTTTTTTGGTATGAAGTTCTTCTTTTGTATCTTTTGTCATGGTAGTATTACCACATAATGTGTCTGTAAGGACAGGACAGTAGCTCTTGTGTGTTTATGGGGCAGTGGTGGCCTAGTGGTTGGGACATTGCCCCAGAGATCAGACGGTTGATGGTAGCAATAATGTACCCTTGAACAAGGAACTGTCTCACAATACTGCTCCCCTGGTGCTGTTGATAGCTGCCTGTGTGCACATGTGATTGGTTAAAGGCAGAGCTTGCACCTCGTTGTAATGCACAGTGCTTGATTGTGCTCATCATTTTCACTTCACTTTCATTTTGTGCATGCGCGCACGTGCGTGTGCGGTACTCTAAGATCAGGTGCTTCCCAAATCTAGTGTGGTGTTCTTGCCCGTGTTAGAATATCACAACACAAGGTTAGATGAATTTGGAATGACAGTCCTGATTGGGAAATGTACTGTACATAATGTTGTACATTGCCATGTTACACATCCCCTGGGTACAAGTTTTATTAACCGCTCTCAAGGCCCCTTCACTGCTTAAAGATTGAACTCCGTTATGAGCAACTGGGGAAATCGCACCAAACACTTGCACTGCTTAGGCTAGTTTTAACATCAGCTTTTGATTAAAATTACTTGAAGTCTGTAATGGATATTGATTTAATAGGATGCACTGTTAGAGGAACTATAGTAACTAGAATTGACTTGAAGATGCTCCCTTGCTTCTCTTTAAAGCCCCCTTACTGTTCTTACTGTGACTAGTGGTTAGACCATGCCAGTAATTGTAGTACAATAACTAGCAATCTTAACAGCTTGAGAGCAAAAGGCACTTGGGCAGAGATCAGGAAGTCTTGTTCTCATTAGGGATAAACAACCCACCATACTCCCTCTGCTAATGCTTTTCTCATCCTTCATAACTCATGCCTGCTTTTAGCAACCCTTCTCCAAGAATAGGACGATAATTGCATCAATTAGTGACAGGGAGGCGGAAACGAGTTCGGCCTCTTCAGCACTAGATAATGGTCTGTGTGCAGGAGGAGGAAGCAGAGTAGTGGTAGGGTCCAAACCCACTCAGGACTGATTTGAGCTGGGGATTAAAGTCCCCCTCATACTCCGCTATGATGATCAGAGCTGGTCAGGCCTGGATTAAAGGGCTTGATTCAGGATTGAAAAGGTAGTGAAGTAGGGGATGGATGGGTGGTGGGGGGGAACAGAGAATGAAGCATGGTGGGGGGGCTGAGTAAAGAGAGTGAGTGCTTGAGAGAGTGATGAGAGAAGGTGTAAAGGAGAGGGAGAGAAGGGAATGGGGCTTAAAAGTTAAAAGAAGAAAAAACACAAGATGGAGGTAAAAATGTAGGGGAAAAGACAAGGGGAGATTGAGAGAAACAGTAAGGGAAAGAGAGGTAAAGCATGTAGAAGAGGGGGATAAAGTGAGTGAAAGTGGAAAAAGGGAGATGGCAAGAGAGACGGTGGAGTTTGATCAGTCTTGCAGCAGAGGACCATAAGGCCAGCTTGCCTGAAAGCCAAATTGGCAACAGAAGAGAGAGGTTGTTTGGGGGGGATCAAAGGCAGAAAGTGAGGGAACCATCCATCCTGGGAGAGGGAGTGTCTGCTTCCTTTAGGCGTGATGTGCTGTAGGTTTATGGTGGTGGAAGGCTGCATCCTTAGGCTCTGATGGAGGGGAATGAATGTTAGTGGAGCTATCAGTGCCGGTGAATATTCATTGTTCCTGCGAACTAAGCTGCTGAATGCCTTTCTTACATAAAGCAGTGCCGTAGGTAGAAGGGTTTTTATGTAAAACTGCTCATGGAGTCATTATGGTGCATTCAAATATTCTGTGAAATGGGGAAATAAGATAAACGAGCTCAGTAAGACAAATGAAGAGATCAGGCCTAGCGATAGGCCCGTATGACAGATGTGAGGAAGGCTCTCTTAATGTTCTTGTGTTTAACAGGTGATGTTGCTGTTTAACAGCACAGTTCTATCAGTAATGTAATCATGTAAGCTGTGGTGTTATCACATACAGGGGGTTCTATTCCTCCTAGTGTTATGCAAGTCACTACGTAACTCAAATTGAGCATATACGCAGTTCAGTAATGAATTGAACAATTCCTAACCATTTATTCCTTATTATCTACTTTAACTTTTATATCGTAAAAAAGAGGGGGGTGCAGGGGTGGTGTTGGGAGCCAGTGACATAACATAACTGACATAAGTCTATGTACATACATAATTAACTGAGAAATTCAATGTAAAACTCCAATTATCCAAAGCACAAACCACCCATCAGCTGAATGGTGAAAAGCCACGGATAAAATTTGGAAAAACAAAGCCTGTCTTGGTATGGTGGTGCACTTGCATGTGTGACGATACCATTGATGCAGAGGTTAACATTATGTCCAACCCAGAGGCAGGACTTAATGAAATACTGGTGGCGAAAATAATATACAGCAGCAAATATGGATGGGCTCTGAATGGCCTGCTTCAGTTATTGAGCTCTTAATATTCTGTCTCAGTAATTCCAGATAATTCCAGTCCTTCAGAAAAAATGTTTGACCTTTTAAAATATGAAGTATCTTTATTTGTAAATTGTAAACTTGTAAACTTAGGGAAAAATACTAACATTTTACAGTTTAGTTGGAATTTATGTTGATCTGACTAAGTCTTTATTCACAAACTAAGACATACAAAGACTTTTCAGAAGGGTGAATGCTAAAAGTGACACATACTGTACTAAAATGAATCACATAAGGTTCTATACTGTGAATTTTTAACTACGGTTATGGACTTTTTTACTTCTGCTTAATAGTGGGTTTTATATACTTTCTTAAAATCCTGAACTAGACTTTTGTGTGGAAATAGACTTTTTTTGCCTTTTTATTCAATTTTATTCACTATCATTTGAAGTTCTTCATTTAGATTAACTTGAAATTCTCTTCTGTGTTGTAACCTGAAAAATTGTGGTGACACCTAATTTTTTTTTCTCTCCACTAACTAGGATTGCATTAAGCAAAATGGAGAAGTACCTTATATACAGTAGGTCTTTTGTCTGGGTCCTCCAAATCACTAAAACCGTCCCTGGGTGGAGTTCATGTCATGCTTCACATAGAGGTGTGTCAGGGCTGTCATATGCTTCAGTGAACTGTGCAGTTAGTGTGGGTGGGACAGCAAATGAAAGCTGGGTCAGTGTGAATTACAGCATCATCTCTTGGTCCTTGGTACTAGGCATGCAATATGCAGTTTGAACCTGTAAGAACCATGTATCTATAAAATGTATTTGAAACAAGTTCTACCTGCTTAAGCTAAATAAAATAACTGCAGCAATTTCAATATGGTGCCCTGGTTTGTTTAAATGCTTTGCTTGTCTTGGTAGACAGTAGTGTCATTAAATCTAAAAAAAGTGCAGCTGCTTTTTGATGTACAACAAAATTCAATGACGAATAAATCAGTAAAAATTAAGAATAAATTGTAACACACATGTGGATAAAAAATTTCCAAATTGCTACTAGCATAGTTCTACATATGATGCAATGTTTTCTACTGTCATTCTTTTTGCCATGGTGCTCTATGGTCACTGAAATAGCTCCGTGATATGTTGTCTAGTTAGAACTGCTTGATATTTTAGATGTTTAAATCAGCTTTAGATTGTTTAATTGTAAAGTTTACTGCGATCAGAATTCTGTAACTTATTCAGATGGTGTGTGTGTGTGTGTGTTGGGGGGTGGGGGTGTACACGCTTCACCTTATATTCATATCATCCTCATTAGCAGTAAAAGTTTCTCTCTGAGGTACCTTCAACTTCAGGGTCATTCAGAGACACTGTGGGCCAGAGGAAAATGTGCCGTGGGCACTGTGATCATAAGAAACTGATTAGGCTGAGAAAATCTCCCTTCAGGAAGGTGACCTGAACAGTGGCTCGGCCCAAATGTGCAATTAACACTTCTCTGATTTATTGCATTCATTGACCTCTCAGTATTTACCACAAATATCCTCAAACCCAGACTGGTATGACTAGCCTATTAGCAGCTGACTGTTTCTTCATAAATAAATTAAGCTGATGAACAAATTAGCTAATTAAAAGCAGTTTATAGCCAAGCAATGAAAGTTACTTTACAGCCATAGCAACAGGAAGCCAAAAGTTTGCTTTATAATTGTCCTGGTCTGATGAAGTCCTTGGAGTGTACAAAATCACTTAACTCGCTCAAATCCTAAAGATATTTTTTTAACAAAAACTCTATATAAAATGTTAACACACATTGTAATCTGTGAGTCTAGCCTTAGTCAATTGTTTTGCACAACAATCCCATCCAACCTGCAGTTGAGGACAGTAAATTGATATCTTGAGTATTTCTTTCCATATAATTTCAGTGCAATCTCAATACCATTTATTTTGACATGCATAATCCAGACCTACACACTCACCAAATCCCTCAGATCAGCAAGGGAACAGCGTTTGGAGATTCCACCCCCACGAGGAGTCAAACACCACTCCAGACTCTTCT
>JBBIGC010000002.1:16266077-16285734 GCA_037576955.1 Lepidarchus adonis
ATGCACTGTTGTAGCACTTCCACTGTTTTCTATGACTAAGAAGATTGTATTGAACTCCCTGTAACTCACACATCAGTATTGCCATGTCTGAATTTATGCTGATTGTTTCCTGTACCTGGAAGTCGCTTTGGACAAAAGCGTCAGCCAAATGAGTAAATGTAAATGTAAAAATTACATTTTATGTTCTGAATATTACAGTGAAAATGGATACGGACTTTTGATATAGGATAGTAAATTTGCATGAAGGTTTGAATTGTTGAATCCCATTCATCTTTGTGTGTGTGTCCGTGCTTTAACGAAGTCCGTCAGGCTGCAGAACAGGGAGTGAGAGCTGAAGGTTAATGGCTGCTTCCCATCCCCTTTGCTCTGGAGTGGACCCACCACTACAGACATGCTGGATGGAATGCACAAAGACCTCTACTAAGCCTGTGTGTGTCTATGTGTTTGAGAGGGAGACTCAGCCTTGAGACAGAGACCAGGGAGATTCATCTGATTCTTGCAATTTGTCTGTTTGACAAAGAAGGATGATTATTGCAATACTGAGGGATAAATAAATTTAAACAGATAATTTCCAAAACTGTTGTTTTCAAAAAAGTTTTCCTATTTGAAATCAATATACATATGGTTTGTGCATCACGTTTTTGGCTTACTGCCAGTGTGTGTATTAAGCCTGCATGTGAACTTTGTAAGTGTGCTACTGTAGCAATTACAAAAGTTCAACACCGTATCCACACCACATGGCCAAAAGTATGTGCACATCCAAAAATCACCATGTTGCATGTTGAACATCTCGTTCCAAACCCATGGGTATGGTGCCCTTTTGCAGACACTCATTTGAGAGAGTTTTCCACTAGAATATGGAGCATGGCTGCATAGGATCTCTTCCATTCAGCCACAAGAGCTTTAGTGAGGTCAGTCACTGGTGTTGGAGGATAAGGACTGAGCTTTGCAATTCATCCCAGTGGCGTTCAGTGAGGTTAAGGTTAGGGCTCAGTATAGGCCAGTCAAGTTCTTCCACACATCTCAACAAGCCATTTTTTATGGATCTCACTTTGTGCAGGGGGTGTTGCAGCGCTGAAACAGGAAAGGGCATTTCCCAAACTGTTGCCACAAAGTTGGAAATGCAGTTGTATTGAAATGGCATTGAAGTACTAGAACCGTGCTCCAAACCACAAAAAAAGTTCTACCCATCAAACTTTACAGCTGGCAATGTGCAGTCGAGCAGGTAATGTTCCCTTAGCCCCTGCCAAAATCAGAACTGTGAAGTGTTTTTCCTCCTGCCTCTGAGTCCCGAAGTAGTGTGCTTTACATCTCCAAACTGACCCTTGACATTGTGCATTATAATCTTGGGCTGAACCACAGAAAGCTGAAAAAATGAGGGAAATATTGAAACCCAGTGAATGAAGCTCCTGACCAACAGGCCTTGTACAGTCCATATTACAGGTAGCAAACCCTGTAGTGAGCGATACAGTTGAGGATGGATGACTGACGGGCTTGGTCATTTTGTACATTAGATGTTGTGGTGTTTTTTTGGTTGTTTGTTGGTTGGTTTGTTTGTTTTTTGTGCCAGGAATTTGTGGAGTTTGGTTATTTTAATCCAGTACTGCCACGTTGTGTTTCTTCTTTTGTTCTGTTAAGTCAGTTGTGCAAGCTGAAACCAGTGGATTGCAGATTTTGTTTCGGTACGTTTCCTTCCATTTCCGTTTAGCCTATGCATCATTTTCCTTTTGGCATGTGTAGTAAGTTTTTGTTTTTTTGTTTTTTTTTTCAGTGTAATTACAGCAATTAGCATTAAATAAGGTGAATAAGCAACAACCTTTAGATAACCTGTAACAACAAAATTAAATGTTTGATTTTACAAACAAGTGCTCTTCTCCTGGATTACCCACAACTTAAATTCCTTAATGTTATTCAATGCTATGGCCATGTCTGTTAGGAGGTCCACTGAGAGACAGTTTTTATTTTTTGAGCACTTAATTGTGCACTGGAGCTGCCAACAAGGATTCAAATAGTACATACTCATTAATATGTCTACTGTGGTAGGAGGGAAAGAGAAAGGGAGAGGGGAGGAATAGTGGAAGAGTGACCGTAGAGGGAGTGAGAGAGGGAGCATGCACAGGTATTCAGGCGAGGAACTCAGCAAGGAGCAGCAAACATCCTGCAGCCCTCCTGCTGTGATCCATCACCCTGGTGTCATGAGAGATGCTGATGAAATCTGCCGCTGCTGTGAGACAGGGAGAAAGAGAGAGAGACTCAGTCCTGTTCAGATAATTTCTGGTGCTGCAGCCTTGTGTTCATGTCCTGTTTAAATGCAATGAGGTAAAACAGCTATTTTATTTTTTTATAAATCTATTACCTACCTGCTCCTGGTGGTGTTTTTGTTTAGATGTTTGTTTGTTTTTTAAATGGATTTGTCAAAGTGGTTTCCGGTTAATCACCCTAACAGCCATTCTCCCTAATTGTTTCTAATGTTTTTTGTTTGTTTGTTTTCTTGATGAAATTACATATTATTGATCAAGGATATTATTTGTGATTAAAGCTTGTCAGAGTACACAGCTGAAATAGAGACAGACTTGCTCTAAAGCAAACAAAAAGGTGGGAAACACATTTTGAGGAATTCTTGTCATAATCATACACTGACCATGTAGATTAACATGAGACATCAAAGAAGTGTTTAAAAAAAAAAAGCACCCCCACCCCTCTTTGCTGAAAAGTAGCGCATTCTGACTCTTGAGCTTCCATTGAGTGGATTGGTCCGTTTTCCCCTGACCTCAAGTGCTTAGGCTTATATCAAAGACAGCAGCCTGTCTCCCTGTCAGATCAATGATTGTGGTCTTAAGTAGAAAAGTGACGTCTTTTCATTTCTCAAGTGTTGATGGCAAAAACCTATCAATTATTAGACTGATGGATAACCTGAATAAGGTGACTTAATATGGTGAATATTCTTTTATTGCTGTAATCACTGTAGAATAAAAACCACATTTCCAGAAAATTGGTATAACTAGAACTCTAACATTTTTAAGCTGTTTAAAATAATTCCTTTTTTATTTTTAAATAGAAGCATAGTTGGATGCCTTCAACATGAAAAATAAATTGGGACAGAATTATTAACCACTGTTACATCACCTTTTCTTTTAATTACACAGTTTAATCCTTTAGAAACCGGTGCAGTTCTGCAAGTGGATTTTTTTTTTGCCAATTGTCTTACTTCAGCTTTTCAACTGTCTGTAGTCTTTGTCTGAATTTTCTCTTTAAGATGCTCCATACTTTTTCAATAAGAGACGGGTTTGAATTGTTGGCCAGCCAGTCAAGTGCTCACACACACACACACACAGTCGACAAAGCCAGTCTGTAGTGTGTGCAGATTGAGGCCTGGCATTGTCTTGCTGAAATAACTATGGACTTCTCAGGATAAGATGCCACCTGAATGGTAAAATGTGTGTCTCAAATCTCAAAATGCATCTCAAGGGAACCTTCACACCTTTGCCCTCCTGTACCATGATGTTGTACCTTTCTCTAAGTCTGCATGGTTCATCTCTGGAATGAAGAGGTTGAAGTCCATTTGTTTTTCTTTCCAAAAACAAGCAGAAAAGTGGACTTGTCTAACCACGGTTCAAATTTCCACTGCAGTTTGGTTCATCTGAGAGGAACTCAACAGAGAACCCATCAATGTTTCTGTATTGATTTTGCATGTTAACATTTCCGGTTGCTTTTCTTGATGCAGTGATTGGGAAAACCACCATCACTTAACATGGCCAAAGTTCTCCCAAGCCCATTTATTATCACAGTAGCATGACTGTTTCTTGTGCTGTGACTTCTGAGGGTTTTGTGTCCAGTCTTGTCCTACAGATTTTTCAGGATTCTCTGAATCTCTCCCCCCAGTATTATGTACTGTAGATGATGAAAGACCTTAATAATTTTGTAATCTTGCATTCATGCGGAGTGACAGTTCTCTCATGAAGTTTGAAACAAAGGTGTGGGCCATGACTCCTCTTGGCTTGCAGAAACTGAGCCCTTGGTGGATGCTCCTTAATACCCAATTATAACCCAAAGCCCCATCACCTCTACAGTTTGGTGTAACTTGAATATTACACTCTTTTACACTCTGGCCCCAATTTTTTTTTAGCTTGTTGCAGGTGTCAATCTAATATTTATATTTACAAAATACATTTAAGATGATCTGTGAAGACATTGGCAAAATGTAATTTGAAGTTAACATCACTGTTTTTAGTGCTTTTGACTGGAAATAGGGTTTGGAGTTACACTCCTGTGTGAAAGGTATCTAATGTCTTAAAATTGGCTCATCTCTTTCACGTTTTAATTTTCTGCCTATTGCTTGGCTTATGTGCTGAGAAATGTAAGTAATGCTGTGCTTCAGAAACACAGTCTCCTTTGCAGAAGATATATTCCAATACAAGCGTTCTTCCTCTAATTTAAATCTGCTATTTGGATTCATTACAGTTCTGATGTGACATTCTTCCATGTAATGAATTGCTTTGACTTTATAATTAAGTGTTAAGGCCAGAGTAGTGAATATGGTGCATCATATGTACTGTTTGTGCAAATTAAATTCTAAGGGAAATGGCATCTATATGCACAAATCTTCTTAATCTACGCCTGATTCGGGTACAGTTTAAAATGCACATTAATAATTTAATACTGCTGCAAAAAGCAACTTTGTGCATGAGCACTAACTCAGTTTAGAAATAAAGTGCAGTTCCAGAAATGCAAACATTTACTGAAGTAGCCAAACTAGTGTTTTATCACTCAATACCTTATTTGTTTTACTTTTATAAAATTAGAGTGAAGGCCAAACCCCATTTACTACCATTCAAGAACTCACTCACTGATTTTATTATTATTTTATACATAAAATGATGGAAAGAATAGGAAGTGCCTTTTAATATACATTATCTCACAAAGTGAGTACATGCTCACATTATTTGTAAATATTAAAAAACAAAATTCATGGGGCAACACTGAAGTTATGACTTTGATACAATGTAATCAGTGTACAGCTTGTATAACATTTGTACATTTGTTGTCCCCTTAAAATAACTCAACACCGCCATTAATGTCTGAACCGCTGGCAACAAAAGTTAGTACTTAGGTTTCCATCCCCAGTCATGTAACTTGTCAGAGTTTCAAGGTCTCAGGTGTGAATGGGGAGCAGGAATGTTAAATTTTATCGCTCACACTCTCTCATACTGTTCACTCGAAGTTCAACATGGCACCTCATGGCAAAAACTCTGAGAATCTGAAAAATAATTTTTGCTCTACATAAAGATGGCCTAGCTCAGAGGTGGGCAGTTCGTGTCTGGGTGGGCAAGTGTCCAGCTCAGATGAATGATTTTCCTGCTCAAACACACCTGGTTCAGCTCCCCTGTCAATTGCCAGGTGCAGTGAGTGTGCTTGAGGAGGGCATCTACCAAACTGTGCTGGACACGAGCCCTCCAGGACTGGAGTTGCCAACCCCTAGGCTATAAGAAGACTGCCCTGAAACTGAGCTGCAGCACGGTGGCACAGACAGGACAGGACAGGTTCCACTCAGAACAAGCTTTGCCATGGTCGAATCAAGAAGTTGAGTACACATACTCAGCGTCATATTCAGAGGTCGCCTTTTGAAATGTCTGAGTGCTGTCAGCATTGCTGCAGGGGTTGTAGGGGTGGGGGGTCAGCCTGTTGGTGCTCAGACCATACACTCCACACTGCATCAGTCAAAGGGATAAGAACCTGCTCTTGTGTGGTTAGAAATAATTGTTTAGATGCATTGCTGAAATATTTTAATAAGTAGACAGACTTTTATATAAAGAATTAGATAAGCACTCCAAGAATGACTCTGGAGCACATGCAGAAAGAAATTATGGTTTGAACTGGAGCTCAAAAGCAGCTTTTCTACAACTACTTTGTCTTATTCTGAAGTTTTATAAATGCACTGAAAGGCGAAAAAAAAAATCTCTTGAAAGACGAAAGTATGTAGGAATGACACTGACTTACCTGATTTTATTGTAACCATTTTGTAAATATATACAACTTTTTTTAATGGGACACAAGGGGAATCAGAGTGCAGTGTTTGTGGAAGATTCATATTACACCGTTTTGAAACATTTCACAATAAGGAGATGAAGGATTTCAGGATTGGGTATAATAAAGGGAGCATCCACCAAATCTTTACTATCCTTTGGTCAGTGTGCCATAGATCACCACTGCTAAACATCATGGGAGAATAGTCTGCCATTAAAATAATTATTTCACCCATTACATAATACTGTGAAAAGCACTGTTGAATTTGTATGAACTTTAACCCCTCAGATAGCCTTGTATAAGAAGCTATGCTGCTGTGATTAAATATAGCTACATGTGCCTGAGATTGCTTCATAAAACTGTCACTTAACTCCGTTTGCTGCTGCATGAAGAAATACAACCTACAATCATGGAGAGAAAAAGCTCTGGAGTTTTCTGTTTGAGAGCCCGTCTCAGATGGACTGAAAAAAGTTGAAATGTGTGATGCTGTCTGATTATTTGGTTTCAGCTTGTTTGTGGGGAAAATGGATGTTAATATCTCCATTCCAGAGATGAAACTGAGCATCCAAACTATTGTCAGCAGTGGGTGCAAAATAAATGAGGTTGCATCAGTGCCCAAGTAATGGCTGCTTTGCATATGCATGATGGTCCCATTTACTCTGGTTCATATAAGGTTTTTCAAGTGACACATGCTTAATGCATTAAGGTGTGATGTCTTAAGTTAAACAATGGCAAACCTCATACTGCACATGTTACAGCAGTGTGGCTTCATGGTGCTTGTGCTTCACTCTCCGCCAGAAATCTAGCTCCAATGGAAAATGCTTGCCCCATTTTTAAGCTGGAGAATAGCACATGAGCACCTGATGTCTTTTGCAAGGGTGTTAATTCCAAATTTCTTTTTATTACATTTGTCCAGTAAAGGCAATGGAAATATTTTCTGTGCACTTATGTCAATGAAATCCTGAACACAAATCAACAATCTTGTCCCAAAATGGGATTTGTAGGATAAACCTGTATCTTTATGTATGCAAAATTTTTATTATGTGTGAGTCTTGTTGTTTTCAGATGGTTTGTGTGAAATAAATAATTAAATGAGCAGTTTTATATCTGTGGAAAATCTGTTTAAAAAAAGTTTACTGGATGCAATTCTTGTGGTAACTCAGTTAACTGTGTTTGGTCTAGTCAAAGTTAAATTGTTTTAATTCGTGCATTATTAATTTAATCCTAGTCACCAATGGTGTAAGTGTAGCACTACACTGCAGCAGTCCCAACTTTTACACCTTTTTTTTTCTTTCCTTTTTTTTAACCACTACCTTTTTCCTAATCTCATCTTCCCTCTTTTCTATTATGTTCCAGTTGTCTCCTTACCCCCCTCCACTCTCAAGCTGTCCTTGAAGGGGAGATGTGTAAACGGGAAAGGGGTGCAGAGAGTGAGTGAGACCTTTTGGTATTTACCTCCTCCCATTATGGCTTCCTCCTTTCTCTGCTATGTTTGTGTATTTAGAGATGTGGTCATTGTCTGTGAGCTTTTCTTAATGATTCTCAAACTTCTTTGCCTAGTAAGCGTTCTTATATCCCACCCAAACCGTTGACCTGTATTCCAATTAGCTGGGTGATCAAACGATAACTGATGTGGGTGGGTGGACAGATAACATGAAAAACCAGTGTGAAAATAACATGAAAAACCAGTGACATGCCAAACCAATCAGGTAGCTGGAAGGTTAGTTAGGTTGACACAGCGCAAGCATAGGAGCAGAAGATGGTCGGGCTAGTTTGGGCATGCCCACCAGTAAGAGAGAAAATGATGACACATGATGACTAAACACTTACCTAAAGATATACACCAGAGGACAAGGCTCAAAAACCACAGGGTTTTTTTTAACCATCTGCCGTCATTGTAATGAGGGTCACTTACTTTAATTAGCTGATTTAAAGCTGACATTTTTGGCACAGTAAAAAGTTCCTGGTCCTAAACATTTCTCTCAGATGGAGCATCCTAAAATACACACTTAAACTAAAATCTTAATTCTGACCAGTCAAAAGCTTTGTGTACCCATTTATTTATTTAATTAAAATGCAGTTGTATAATGTTCTATGGTACATCTGTCATTCAACTTTGAGAGAAAATGTTTACACATTTTAACCTTAGGATGTCTTCACATCTTAAGAGTGAAAAGGAACCTTCAAACTTGACAGAAATGACTAATTTGATTGTGATGTATATCATTTTAAACTAATATGAACAGAACAATTTGAGGTTTTGGTTTTTTGTATCTCCCAGCTCTAACTCCAGTTGCTGACTAATTCTAGAAAGCAGTGCACATGTTTCATTTTGGATGTATTACATTTTGTGTGTGGGTATATGTATGTATGCAAGTAGGGATCAGGCTTACCATACACAGTCGACACGTTGGGTATAATGAGAAAGTAACCCTGCAGGGACGATTTATTAAAGAAGACACAAAACAAAAAGGGGAATCAACAGAAGAGGCTGGTAGCATTCGGAGGTCCACACGGTGGTGCTTCTATCTGGTTTACTGGTCACTCTCGTCTTGGAGGGTCCAGAACATGAAAAGACATGTTTAGGAAAACACAACACATAGTCATGGGCAGGGATGTTAAAGGAGTAGTTAAGAAGAAACGCACAGATGAAGGGGCTCAGGTCGCAGGTCCTAAAAATGCGTCTTTCGGTTGGGACACCTCTTATACACGTCATCGGCGGGTCTGAATAGAGCAGAAGCGTCGCCAGCTGTGCACTTTAGGGGCGCTGTCCAACCATTAGCCATATGCTCCTAGCTGTTTAAAAACATTGAGAGCTGAAGGGGATCTGGGAACTGTCCAAGGTGCCAGCTTTGAACGGGTTGCAGATCCCCTTTCTGGAACGAGGCGGTGGAGTGTGTGCCCATTGAAACATGCGACTATCTATCTAATATATATATAGTGAGTGAAATATGTCAAGCCTTTTATTTCTTGGAATTTCGATTATGGCTTTTAGATGATAAAACCCTCAAAAAAAAATTGAATATTTTGAAAAAGTTCAATCTTGGAAAGTCAGGGTGTCACACCCTAATCAGTCAAACCTCAAAACACCTGCAAAGGTTTACTGAGCCTTTAAATGGTCTCATTCTGGGTCAGGAGGCTACACAATCATGGGGGAGACTGCTGACTTGACGGATTTCCATATGACATTGTCATATGTCATTGACACCCTTCTCAAGGAGGGTAAGCCTTAAAAGGTCATCACTAAAGAAGCTGGTTGTTCAGAGTGCTGTATCCAAGCATATTCATAGAAATTTGTGTGGAAGAAAAATATGTGGTAGGAAAAGTCCATTCAAGAATTCGGGGGAGATTCACAAGGAGAGAACTGAGGCTGGAGTCTGTGCATCACAAGCCACTACACAGACGATTCTTAGACATGGGCTACACATGTTGCATTCCTTGTGTCAAGTCACTCCTGAACCAGAGACAACATCAGAAGTGTCTTACCTGGGCTACAAAGGAAAAGCACTGGACTGTTGCTCAGTGGTCCAAAGTCTTCTTTTCAGATGAATGTCAATTTTGCATATCATTTGGAAATCAAGATCCCAGAGCCTGGAGGAAGAGGCACAGAATCCACATTGCTTGAAGCTCAATGTGAAGTTTCCACAGTTCGTGATGATTTGGGGGCCATATCATCTACTGGTAATGGTCCACAGTGTTTTCTGAAGTACACGGTCAATGCAGCCATTTACCAGGAAATCTTGGAGCACTTCATGCTTCTTTCTGCTAACAAGCTTTATGGAGATTCTGATCATTTTCCAGCAGGACTTTGCACCTGCCCACACTGCCAAAGGTACTAAAAGCTGGTTCAATGACCAGGGTGTTACTGTGCTTGATTGGCCAACAAACTCACCTGACTTGAACCCCATAGAGAATCTATGGAGTATTATCAAGAGGAAGATGAGACACCAGACCAAACAATGCAGACGACCTGAAGGCTGCTATTAAAGCAACCTGGGCTTCCATTACACCTCAGCAGTGCCACAGACTGATCATCACAATGCCATGTCACATTGATGCAGTAATTAATAACAATAGGAGGCCCCACCAAGTTTTGTAATATTTTATTATATTTCTGTTTATAAACTTTTTTTTTTATTGATCTCATTTTCTGAATTTGAGGGTTTTATTATCTGTAAGCCATAATCATTGAAATTCCAAGAAATAAAGGCTTAACATATTTCACTCTGTGTAATAAATCTGTATAATATGAATTTTACTTTCTGAACGGAAACTTTTTCATGATTAATTATAATAATAATAATATTAGATGTACCTGTATATTATATAATCCAGTGTGTATTGTTTGTTGGTGCTTTAACACTCAAACACTAGTAGATACTATTAGATCATTTCTGGGGTCTGTTATAGGTACAGATTTATTGTGGGGTCTTCTAGTCTAGTATAATATAGACCAGTAATTCCTTAGCAGTAGTGGGCTGTAAAAACTGCAGTGTTAGCAGATCCAAGAGAAACCAGACAGGGTCAGCTTGTATCAAATTGGCTATACATTAACGTGATAAAGCATTATGGAACGCAAATGCATAGAAAGCCTTTCTCTGGCACTTATTTTATAGTTACAAGGGCATGGGTCTCAAACTCCAGTCCTGGATGGCCAGTTTCAAGCACAGTTTGGTGATCTCCATCATCAAACACACCTAGTTAAGCTCATCTGTTTAATGGCAGGTGTAGTGAGTTTGTTTGAGGAGAGAAACTACCAGACTCTGCTGGACACTGCCCCTCCAGGACTGGAATTTGAGACCCATACAGAGTTGTCACAAATTATGTCAGGATTTGACATTTTCGTTTGCATCCTTGCTTCTTTCAGGTTTTCGATAGAAATATATATATATTTTTTTTAATGATGGAATGTGCTTTGAATATTTCTTGACTTGAGTGACCCCATGTGTGTTGCTGGGAACCGCAGACCCGGTTGTACTTCAAGCCTTTCTGTTGGAGAGGTCTCCATAGTGATGGGTTGCCTGAGGTGCGCTCCCAGGGCAAGAGCTGGAGTGCTGTCCAGGGTGCTGAACTTACAGCTCCTGATTAGGGTGGCAAGCTAACTCTGAGTACCACACAATTTTTAATAGCAACTGAAACAAAAGAAACTGATAGTGGAGCATTCCTTTCTCTTGAACATTCAAGAGAAAAATCTTTTTTGATATATTCCAAATTGAAACCTTTCAATGGGGATTAATGGAAATTGATAAGAATTAACTGGACATTTTGATTAATTTAAAGAAACCTAATCATATACAAATTGTTGGTTAGTCGTAAACATAGAACAGTGCTTAATTTTTTATCTGAATAATAAATTATTTTGCTGAAAAACATGAATGTTGTGTACAATATTCCTTACAGCTCTCTCTTGGTAACATAAAACTTGTGAAAAAAAAAAAAAGATTTTTTTTGAAGCTTCTCAAGCCTGTTATTTGCATGTTCTTCATTTTTGCCAATCACTTTCAGGCTTCTTCCTCAACCTCAGTGTTCTCAGGATTTTATACTTTGGGTCCAACATGTATGTACTGGCTTCACACACAACTCCTGGTGTAAAATGCCTTCTCACAGTGGATAGCATACCTGTAATTTGATGTGTAAAAACACTAATGCAATGCAGACGAGTAGAAGGTTAACTGAACACATGGAATGGTTTTAAAAATGCATTGCAACTGATGAATAATAAATAAATGTTATGGTTTCATAAAACCACATTATATTTACAGTGTACAGCACCATGATAAGCTAGCCTCTTTAATAAAATTGTGCTGTCTAGCTTAGCATATCTGGTTTACAAGTTGGCTATCTACACTGTAAATACTCTTTTAATAGTTGCTAGTTAATTTAACCCTATAGATTAAACATTGTCTCTCATCAAATCTCCTTGACTTTATTTAGTCCTTGTGCTCAAATGTGTGGCTTCAATAGTCTATGTGTTGTGGGCTCAAAAATAGCTTTAGTAGTTCAGAATTCTAGAAATCTTTGTGCATGTGATGGAGGAATGCCCAGTGCATATAGTGGGTGTGGCCTCAATAGCCCTGCAGTAAGTGTGATTTTGAGGAATAGCATAAATTCTCCACTGTATTTCCATCAAATCTGATTGTTTTAGCCAAGGTTATGCTACAATATATTTTTGCCAACTATATTTTATGTTCCCCTTTTAATAAATTCCCAGAATTTTGCAACCCTAGTTAGAAGTAAAGAGAACAAGTGTGTTCAAAATGCTTTAGCCAGAAGATTTCAGGATTCCAGTCAAGCATTGATGATGTTCTGGACTTCAAATTCTGACTGGTGCTCATTCTTTCTGTGAACACTTGACGGTTATGCTTTCACTGCTGGAAAAGTGCTAGCTTGATGGCACTGCAACATGTTTGTCTTGGACATAAGTAGCCAAATGCCAGAATTCCCATTTAATATTGTTTACTTTGCATTAGTATTGCTTTGCAAGATGCACAATTTCAAAGTGCTATTATGAGGTTTCAAAATAATATTGGTGTTGCATTGATTTGGTCGATTATTTTAAACTGATATTTGATGTCGTCTTTGTGCTCCAGAAAAGCAGAATTGACGCTGGGCTGCTGGGCTACATTGTGTGCATGTTACTGCATTTTTAAACCTACAAGGAAGGAATGGATACTTCTCCCTAATGCTAATGTAGATATGCAGTGATGTGAAAAAGTGATTTATTTTTTGCTGTTTGATCATCAAACAAATTGAATTATTAGTCAAAGACAACATAAGTAAACATAAAATGAATTTTTAAAGTGAAGGATTTTATTTTTAAGGGAGAAAAAAAATCCAAACCTACAGTGTTTGGCCACCCCTCTGTAAATAATATTTTGTTCATTTTTTTTATTTGAAAAGATGGAAACACAGTCTCTTTTGGAAATGGAAAAATGCACAATATTGCATTTTGCAGAGCCATACACAAAAACTGTCCATCATATTAAACTGTAAAACTGCCTGTGTTAAAGTTTTCACTTAAAAAGAATAGGATGTTCCTCAAGGATGTCTTTGCTCCAATGTCCTCTTTAATATTTATGAGATTGGGATATTTTGGAATTTAATTTTGGGATTTATTTATTTGGTTGGTGGAACAACAAAGTTGTTATAATCAGGTCACTGTGTTCCTCTCCGAATGGTTAGGATCAGTTTCATCTCAGCATGCTTCTCCCAAGCCTGTCACCTTGTCACTGCCAGAACAATAAATATGATGAATCTACCTCTTTAATTACCCTCCGGTTCCATGCCAGTAGTCATCAGCTGTCAGCAGCAATTAATATCCCTGCAATAACTGTTGCTCTTGGCAAATTTTTAAAAAGAATGAATGCATCATGGTGTGAGTAGTGGTTAATAGCATTGTTTACTGTCATTGCAATAGCAGCTGAGTAGCTTGTGAAATGAGAATAAAGTGGAATTCCACTTCAGTTTTCCAAAACGTGATTCCATTAACACTAAGCCGTTTCAACCGAGGCTCGGAGAGCTGTGCACATTCATCATTCCACAAGACAGCTTATTTACAAATGAATGCACTGAACTGATGATTCAAATATGAGCCTGCCGAATGAGTGTAGACATTTGAGGAGACAGTAAATTATTATATGCCATGTAAAGATTTCACCCCCCTGATGGGTCAATCACAGATGCATGTTATTCACATGCACAATGTTTTTTATTATTATTTATTATTACTTCTTTATTTATTTTTCCACAAGGGAGAAGAAACGACCATAACGGTGGTGTAATGTTTGTGGCCGCCCCGTTGGGTGTACAGAAATACTAATCAGGTCAAAAACTGTTTCATTAGGAAAGACTTCGTCTGACCTTTCTGTGACAAGGGCTGCAGCATTCTAATTTCTCATGAAATAGCACGCATCAATAAGTTTGACATTTACATTGGCAGAAAGCGAACCTAGCAGCAATGAGAAGGGGAAAAGCTCAGGATTACCAGAGTTATACTTAATGGGGACATGAATAACACATTAATGTAGTCTACATTTTTGATACAATTTCAGAGCCAGCAGTGTCTATCATAAGCTCCCTAGTCAAAAAATGATTGTGAGCCAAAGTGAAAAATGGGAATAAAACACACTCATCTGATTGCTCTTGATGAATGTAACTCAATTCCATATGCTAAACTGATTGGACTGTCCCACTGCTCCCATTGTTTCTCTTTGCCAACTGTATTCCCTCATTTCTTTGCACCCTTTTCTCATAGCTGTGTAGTCTGTCTCCTGCATCACAGTATACATGCATGCTTGTGTTCATTATATCATCTTAGTCTTTTGGCCTTGCACAGAAGAGGTGGTGCAGCATTTACTTCTTTGTAACCAATGCTATTAGATCATCATGGCCATGTGTATTATGGTAAAATTACTTCTGAATTTATGGCAATTTATGTATTTAAATGCAACTATTTGAGATGCTTAAAATTTCTACTTTTTGACGGGTGCTCTTATCCAGGATGCAAACATATGTAGCTGAGTTACTTAAGGAGTTCTACACAAGCTGTTGTATTTGGTGAGGTTCTTGTTCATTTGCTGCATGGAAGGTTTGTGCTGGTGTTACCCAATACATTACATAAATTGCACTGCACTTCAAAGTTTTTCTTCTTGTTGGGTGTTTCTTCTAGAGTTTTGAGTGCTGATCACGCCCATTACATACAGTTTCAAAGAAATCTTGTATCCAGACCTTTTTTGCTCTTGTAAGTGACTTATCAACAACGGGTTGTACAGCCTGGGTATGTACAGGCATGGAATCAGGCCGGGTTAGAAGCTGTTCTGTGGAAGATTTCATCCTGGGCATGTCTGGGCATGTATGAATGAGCTTGACGCAGTCTCAGCATGTTATAAAGGTGGCTTACATGCCCCGACCCTGCTCATTTGGTTAATATATAGTAATGGGTAGTGTGTATGTATATAATCAGTGTAGTATCTGTAGCAATAGAAAAGTTAGTCAGCTTGATGCTATAGACGTTTTGGTGTTGGATGATATGTCTCATTGATGTCATAACAGCCGCAATACATTCTGCTATAGTTGTGGCAAATATACAATTGTGCCTCAGACTGAGCATTCTTTTTGTATCACTCTTGCGTCCCCTGCCTTGAACCACCACAGACTGCATCTGACTAAAAGATGGGGAGGTGAGCAGGGGCTGCTGCAACTGAAACATCCCTCACTCTGCTGTTCAGCTAAACAGAATCATTTTGGTGTGTGACATACATTGCTCTGTCTGCACTTATTTGTGTCATACAGTGAAAGAATTTGGCACTATTTTGGGAATCTGTCTTCCTTAGGAGCAATTTTGAGTAGTGTACCAGATGAACCAGGATACAGCCCATTACTAGGGTCATGCAGAAACGGGGGATGAAAACACCAAGCCCATAGATGATAACAGACAGAACTAGAAGAGCTCATTTCAAGGACAGGTCCTCTTCTGTGAAGACAACGCCTCTTTTCTTCTTAGATCAGACTACATCAATCTCAGCACTGTGGCTTTAGGACAGGTCACTGTGGACCTTCTGAACAAACCAAGCCTAATCGATTGTTTCTCACTGACTCTGATGGACTCATGAAAGAATTCAGTCATTCATCCTCCATCCATCATCCTCTCTCTCAGTGATTTGTCTTACTTGTTGTTGCTTACCTTTCTCTCGGTGTGTCTCTTTTTCTCCTCCCAATCTGCTATTTACTGTGCTTTTATATGACTGCTTGTCAGTGTCTCAAGCATTTTCTAACCACCTCTAAACTTTGTCTCCACAGATCAGCTGAGGAGGGTGCTTGTGGATTGGAGAATACTGCTGATATTTGAGGTACAGTTTGATGTTTTTAAAAATGCTGACTTATTGCTGTTCAGGCAGACTGTATGGCAATGAACTTTTAGTTTAAATAATCAATTATTCAAAACTGTGGTAAACATGAAGTGGAATCTTGCAGTATAGCATGACATTGTTGTCTTACATTCACAGAAAAATATTCAGTGTTAAATTGTGGTTGGCACAGAATCAAATAATAAATGTTATTCTGAATAGTCTGTGTGTAAGTACAATACTGCCTAGAATTATTATTGTTCTCTGTAAGGATGGACAAAAATTTGGCTTTGTTTTTTCTTTAGATTTTTACACTTAATAATCATCCACTTAAGCTTGACATCCATGAACGTAGCTAGAGTTAGTAGTAGTAGTTAAGTTAGAAGAACAAATGAGACAGTAGCTTCACATAGTCTCTGCTTTTAAGACCCTGTCTCTGCTTTTAAGACCCTGCTGAAAAGAGTGCACATGCATATTTTGATAACACACGATAGACTGGATGGTTTAATGGGCAAAATACAGAACTTGGTGGCATCAGCAGATATGTAATTGAGCAGCTGAAAATGTCATCAGTGTACAAAATCCCCCCAAAATATACCATATTTATGAGAGAGAAAGTAAAGCAGAAATGAACAGTTCTACAATTTGTTCCAGTTTATTCAGATATTGTAAGATCTTTCCAGAATGATGTGTAAAGCTAATCTGCAAAAATTATCTTGAGACATTGTTTCAGTGATCCCTTCATGGGGATAGCCAATTGGTTTTTGTTTTTTTGTTTATTCTTCTTGCAAGCAGGGTAAGAAATTAAGCAATAATGCAGAATGCAACTGTGCATAGTGTGACTGGTCATTACACTGCAAAAATAAATTTGTTTTTAAATCATCTCTGTATTCTGTTCAACAACAAAAGTTGAGTTTGCTGTAAAAACATGTTTTTGTGGGGGCAGAAACCTGCGTGATCTGGATGGATTGGGATTTTGTGTGTATGAGAAAATCAAAGAGTAAAGGAGCATAGCTTAATGGACAGAACTTGATGAAGAAAGCCTCTGCAGTCATTTTCACTCAATGTAAGGGTCGAGGATTTCACAAACTAAGCATAAAATACGCACATGTTAACATGGTAATGCAGTAGAGATCAGTAGAATTCTAATGATCTAGAATCAGATATTTAATTGAGCAGCTGAAAATGTCAGCAGTGCACAAATGGTAATACTAATAATAAAAATTATTTTAACAAAATTTGAGAGGAAAATGCCTTGAACAATTTAACTTTAGGAAATTATTTGGTGTTTTTGGTAATTATTTATCAAGACTGTTTTGGACATTTTTACCAAGGGTAAAATTAAACTGACACTTCTGCAGAAGTGCTGTCGAGTGTTACTTGCTGCATAAAACCATGGAACCTGCTAAATACTACCTCTTTATTTATTGACCGGTCTTGTCTGATGGTTGATTGTCAGCTGTTATTGACATTTCTTTTCTGCATTTGCATGTTGTGCCACAGTAATTCAAAGGCCTTTAACTGCTCTTGTCTCTAAATTTCTCTCAAGTTCCTCACATAAGGAATTATTTATATTCCCATTCGAAAAGCAGACTCTGACTGCAGCAGAAATAATGTAATGCAGGCAAAATGGTTTATACTAACTGTGTTGGAGATTTAATTCCAGTATTAGCTAGTAGGGATGCCCTGATCGTGTGGTGTTTGGGTTTTGTTTTTTTGCTCCAGAGCCATTTATTATCAAGTTTCTACTGGTACAGAATCCCCATTCGATATTTGTGTTTTCCTAGAAAACAGTTTCAATTACATTAGTTATTAAAATTCAGTGTATATGTTTGACAACTGAATTCTTGCATTGTCCCTCAAAGACACAGACCCGTTTCTCGTCCATTTCCCAACTGTAGAGCAACGGCATTACCTGACTGAGCTTATCCAGTGTTTATTTTTTGACATATTAAATTGGTAGTATTAAATGCAGCTCTGTTACTACCATTACAAACATTACACATGGCCTCTGGACTACTTTTATTTTCCAGCTCAAAACATTTCCGAACTGCTGACATTTTAACCGCATGCTGCCATAGAGCTCATTTGTTGACTGCACCTGCATCTCGACTGAAATACAATGGAACAGGCTCAGGCTTGTTCATGTGCGAGCCGATCCTGATCAGTTAAACATGCACTGATCGGCCTCGATGCCGATCTTTTGAGATCATCCATATTGGGTAGATGTGCTGTCAAAAACCTTTTATAGAGAAATGTGTTAAACGAAAAAATAAAACGACACCTTCCTGGGATTATCAAAAGAGACGTCCTGAGTAAATGTTTTGGAAAGACATGGATGACCAATTAGTGATATGAAAATATATGGTAATGAAGCCATGTAGGTTAACTCTATGACTTCAGCTGTTGGTATGCTGTGGTGGTCTGATCCCCAGCTGGTTCACAGGAACAATTAGCATTCATTAAAACACCAAGAGTGCTAGAGGAGGCTCATCTGGGCTGAGCTCTCATTTCACCCTTTAAAATCTCTTTGTCTAAAAATAGAATGGTGCAAATTGTGTCTGCTCTGTGGCCTGTCAGCAGAGGGGTTTCTCCTATCCACTGTATGTAATGGTTTTGCTCATTAATGCTGTTTAGGATTATTTCATATGCTTATGAGTGCATAGAGAATTTTGCTGGCTGAGTTTAGTGTTTACTGCTATGCCTTAAATGCTAAATTAGTGTATTTTCTCTTCAGACAGCTGGACCCACTATGCTTTCTGCTGGGCCATATGCATTTATTGCAGCTCATGATGTTTTATTGATAAAAGCAATAACATGATTCTTTCCTCATAGCTATTTGTACTCAATTAGAACAACATACTCCTGTGTTTACTATGCATCTTGCTATGGTTGTTACTGCAAACTATCCGTTTCTAATGGCACAGAAATGAAGGTTTTGAAATCTATCCCATGTGGACCCTTACCCTTGACACAAATCCCACTAAGGGAATTTGAAGTGTCATTTAAATGGCTCTTGTTTTCACAGCTTTTAAAGTAGCATATTCTCAGTTATTTTTACTTATTAATTTAATTAACTAATATTTTAATATTTATTAATTAAGTAAAATTTATGATTTCTTCATAACGGCTCTTGACATTCCATAAAAGGAAATGAAAGTGAAATGATTTACGTTTCTATGTCCTTTATAAGTTGTAGTAAAATTGCCTGAAGGAGAATGTGTGTTTTACCCTTAAGCAGTAAGCAAATGATGAGACACACACTTCTCTTGGCTCACAGTTGAAGATTTGTAGATGATTGCAGATTTTTTTTACATTTTTGATACCCAAATGCAAACAGACACTACCTCCATGCCAACCAAGTGCTTGCAGAAAAAATCTGTACAAACATCGTTCAATTACCATAAAAACCTTTTGGGGGGAGGTTTGTAGTTAAAGCAGAGGTGGTAGTTGTTTTGGTATGGGTTTTTTATTTTTATGTCTTTGCCTAAATGTTATTCAGTTAAAATATAATTTTTTAAGTGATAAGACCTTTCAAAGCCATCTTTACCAAAGGTACCAACCATTATGGAGCACTGCTTAGAGTTAATTGATATTAACAGAATTGGTCAGTCAAAGGATAGGGATGTTTAACATTCATTCTAAATGAGCTTAGAAAGCTACTGTGTGCCTGAATGCAAAATTGCGCATAGCTTCATCTTCATTTTTGTCATAATTTGTGTGTGTGTGTGTGTGTGTGTGTGTGTGTGTGTGTGTGTGTGTGTGTGTGTGTGTGTGTGTGTGTGTGT
>JBBIGC010000002.1:16288797-16370019 GCA_037576955.1 Lepidarchus adonis
GTGTGTGTGTGTGTGTGTGTGTGTGTGTGTGTGTGTGTGTGTGTGTGTGTGTGTGTGTGTGTGTGTGTGTGTGCGAAAGACACCCCATTCTTTAAGAGAATTGAATTTGGCACATGGCAACAAAAGTACAGAGTTGTTTTTGCTCATATTCAGGGTTTTTCTTTGGGAAAAGTGTTTCATACAAGGGTGGGATATACTGGAAGATGCAGTACAACACTACGTATTCATGTTATGATGTTCATGTTTGAGCAGGCTGAACAGACACCAGTAGTGCTACATCAAGACCATAAAAAACAATATTGCAATAATGCTCTGTACTGAATCCGATGAAACAGGTTAGTTTTTAAATACACATGCATTAACGTAAAACACATTATTTGAATACATTTGCCATTTTACTTTATTATTCAAAGAAAACGATGGTCCAAATATTCGTGTTATATATTATTTCTTTGATTTCTATCAGTCCGTTTAGCTTTGCAAAAGTATTGGTCCGCAGCCAGGTGCAGTTTTAGAAGGTTATTTAACTTAAAGCTGACCTATATGTGTGTTATCGACTGGAGCAGCAGTGTGTGCGATGCTGCTGAACAGTGAGAGATTCCACTGCACAACCCCACTACTGCTGCTCTCCATCACTCTCGCCTCTTGCAGGATTAATGACCTTTTACCAGCATTTTCTCCTTACTTTTAATCTATCCGTCAATAACCCTGGTCAGCTGGATGGGTATTATAGAAGGTAATTAAAGAAATTAGACTGTGCACATTAACACATTCCTCAGAGGAAAAAGAAAGCTAATGTACCCCTAAGCTAGTGGCAATTCAGTGAGGGGTAATTCTTAGCAAGCCATGGCCTGTGTTTATTAAGCACATTAGGCTAAGCTCTGGCCAGTGACCATGTATTCCCAATGCTATATTCATCTATCTGAAGGCAAAGCTGATTCCAGATCCGTGCTCTGATTTGAAGGATTTGCAAATGCGACATCAGGGCTGGCACGGTGTTTGTTAAACAACAGCAGGGCTTGTGTTCCAAGGCCATACATATTCCAGCCACTGTAGCTGGCTTATACCCTCCTGCTACTCTCCATCAATCTCTCCTCTTGCAGAATTAATGACCTTTATTACTAGCATTCTCTCCTTAATTTTCATCTGTCATTAACCCTGGTCAGGTGGATGGAAATTATAGAGGGTAATTAAAGAAATTAGATGCGCACATTAACACATTTCTCAGGGAAATAAGGCTACTGTGCCCCTAAGCTAGCGGCAGTGCAGTGAGGAACAATTCTTAGCAGACCATGGCCTATGTTTATTAGCACACTAGCATAAGCTGTGGTATGTGACCATGTATTAATGTGTTGGAGGGCAAAGCTGATCCTAGATCAGTACTCTAATTCAGAGTTTCTATGTACACACTCCAGCCTGGCACACTTTGTTAAACAGCAGGACTGGAGATCCACAGTCGTACATATCCCAGCCTCTGTAGCTGGCTTATCTATTAATGTCTGGGCTGGTAATGCTTCATTTCTGCCTTGGAAGGCAACAGCTCCACAAAAACACAGAGGTTAAGTGTATTTCTCAAGGGCACAATGTTCTAGGTGCCTGGTATGCGTGCTGACTCGGTCACAATCTATGAACACATGCTGCTGGCTCTAGGAGCTTGCCTGCTGGCCGTGCTGGACTTCATGCATGGGATTCATCAGAGTCTTTAGGAGTCTGATTTGCTTCAAGTCCAAAAGAATCTATGGGTGACCTGGAAAAAAATGATTTTGCAGAGTCATTGACCTTGAAGTGAGATTACATTTAGCAGGTTCTGAGAACTACAGCCCGCAGCGTTCTATAACCAGCGGCTGAATGGATGATGAATAATGCACCGCAGGCACAGTCTCCCAGGCCCTGGCTCTCCTGAGAATGTGGACTTCTGGCTTTTCTCAGTCCCCATCTCCCACTGCACGACTTACCAGACAGCAGCACTTCAGTGTTAGAAAGGGAGTGGAGCTAATCTCCAAAAACAGCTTTCACATGTAAACAGTGAAACAGCATGTGCAAGTCCTAAAAGTTGTCTACTAATGTTTTCATTATTTTCATCTCTGAGCACTGAGCATATTGCTATGCGTTTTATAGCAGTTTTACAAAGTACTTTTACTCTGATTTTCACAAAGGCCTCCTCCAGTCTATTGTTCCAGTCCAGATTGTTTTGTTGACTTTAAATCTAACCTGATTCATTGAGGCACAGTTTTTATGGTCTTCAAAAAACAGAGAAGCATTGTTTAAGCTCAGAGAGATTAGCACTAAATCAGATCATCAGTCTCTGGATTTCAAGCCTAATACCATTTGATACATTTATTTAGACAGATCAATATGATGGGGCAGTGAAGGTCAATTGATATGTGTTTTACATTGACATTGCTGTAAATTATTGACAGTCTCACAATGTTCCACCTACAACTAACAAACAGTTCAGTCAGCCCATGTGTAATCATCCTGAGGCAGTCTAAGGCTCTTGGATGACCTCTTTTAGGTCAGTGTGTAATCAGAATTGTACTGAAAAGGTCATTATCTTTCAGGGAAATGGTAAATTGCTAGTACTATATATGGTGTTGTGGCTGGGGAGAAGGTAACGTTAGCATGAAATGACTTTCAGTAATGTTCAGTCCCTCTGCAGTACTTTTAAAGCCATCAAGGGCAATTTAAAAAGAAACTCTGCTGTTTTCCCTTCTATCTCTGGTTGCTTGAAATGTTCTGCTTTTAAAGGTTCAAGTAGGTCCCCAGTGGCGTCTGTATATCAAAACGTGATGCAGCAGGACTAGGGAATAGTCTTGGATGAATAACATCATATCCAAATCACTCATTACTGTTCTGTACTACCTTTAGGGGAAATTGCTTCTGATCGCTTTAGGGCAAATGATCATGGGTTCGTTTTGTTCTTGTGCAAGTGTGGGTCTGTTCTTGCATAGCAGAACCAGATGAGTTTTTCAAGGAGAGTGTGTCACTTTGACATGAGCTGTTGTAATGTATTCAGGGACGCTCTGCTTTCTGCTTGTTTGACAAATTGAAGTTGCTGTGATCATTCATTGAAATAGGTCACTGAAATGCTGCCCTTCAGATGTTTTCTCACTGCATTCTGTGTACTGTAAGGTTGTACCTGGAGAAAAGAAGCTCTTTGGTAGTTCCTAAAGGCATTAGTGAAACATGAATATTGCTTTTGTGTTGATATTGTCCTTGGCCTTCATTGGATTCTCAGACCTCTTGCTAGCATGCAGGAGTAGGAAATGTGCTGCAGCCCTTCAGCAGTATGGAGCATAAATCAGTATTTAAGAGTCTGTCTCTGAAAATAAAGATACAATCAATTTTTAGTGTTACAATTTGAACTGGAGGTGTTTCTGTTAAAGCAGGATGAATGAGTTTTAAAGGTGTCAGTGCTGAGGCAGAAACAGGTTTCTGATGACGAGCTCTAGAAGGGAGAACGTTAGCTCCTCAACTGTAATGGAAAAAATAATTCCCATCTGGCATTTTCCTGCTTGTTCTCTGCTCCTCCTTGTTCTCTCCTTCGCTCTGCATTCACACAGGGGCGCACACACTAGCATTACAATTTGTTGATCACAGTTTAGACTTTCCTGCACTCTCGCACTCACAAAAGCTATTATTCACATTGCAGTTTTGGCTTTGCACACAAAAGTCGTTCTCCTATTCTCACTAAGGTTGAGTATTGCAGACAACTTTGCGATATAATACGCATCACAATGCATTTTTGAATAATGCTTAAAAAAAACCAACAAAGCACTTGTTGAACTGTCCTTTATTACTTTTAGTGCACAACATGTGCACTATGTACAGTTTTTGATAAAAGCCCCCATTGAATACAAGTAAAAAAAAAATACACAAAATAAATGTATAAATAAACAAAACACAAATGTAAGTGCACTGTATATAACTTAAATATTGCCTGTACTGGCAGCTATTTCTTAAAATATTTGTTTAAAAATATTAGTACATCCCAGTATTTCTGGGATGCACAGTGTATTTCTAGGCACGTTAGACAGTAGCGGGGAAAAAAAAACAGAACAGGCTCGAGCAGAGTTCTCGATCACAGTACAAATAATAAATTTCACGCACGCGACTTTTGACACATTTAACGCCATAATGTACAAGGAAATTTTGTCTTGAGCTGGTCATTCAGAATTTGTTGAGGTCACTACCTGACCTTGGCATTGTGTAGGACCTTTAGCTAACATTAGCGGCTCATCTGCATGGTGTCTGGTCAGATGAAGACAGAGGAGAGTTGTGTTGCTGCACTATTTGACTTCGCTTCTGTGCATATATCCTATATCGTGTGTGTATGTGTGTATATATATATATATAGATAGATAGATAGATAGATAGATAATATGCCATTGTCCAGCTGTTGTCTCTGGTGTTTGAAAAACATACAAAATAAGGAAATTTTTGCCTTGAATTTAGGTAGAGGTGGAAATAGCATTTCATTGTCCCCCATGTTTCTCAAAGATGGAGGATTGCTCTGTTCTATTTCTCACTGTACCTCAGGGTGTTTCTTTTCAAAACTGCCATTACAACATTGGACAGATGACAAAGTTTTTAAACTGCCAGTATCAATACAGCAGTGTCTGCATCGATGTTTGTATTGTGTAAGAGTATGTCACGATATGTTGACACATTGATTTTTTTGAGCACAGCCCTAATTCTCACATACAAGGTGTAGGTAGGTGTGCACTATGGCTGTTTGCGTGCTCTGCAGTCGGACCATTCTCCACAAAAGGGAAGCAACAAAAATTTTAGTTTAGTTCTGTTTGACTTGGACAATTCCAATTACATATGGCATAAGTATGACTGTATGACACAGCAAGTTAAAATATAAATATTTAAAAATCTTTATTTAGCCTTGTTTTACTTTGTCCAGATGGCCAAGATTGTATTTAATCGAGTCTGTAATATTGTGAAAATTGGGGAAAACATTTTTTTCAGTATTGATTATGGCTTTGAGCATTTCAGTGTTTGATCTTTTGTATTGATTATCTACCCTGTTATATCCTGTGCTTTCCACTTTATTCTCATCCCCTCAGCTACACTGACCAGAAAGACCCTTATTTTATGATTTTTCTTTGTGTAAATGTTGGTTCTCTCTTAAGAGATCTTGCTTCTGTCATTTAAAGAACCAGGAAGAATCACTGTATCTGCCTAGAGAGTTTGTGAGCAGGTTTTGTTTACATATGTATGATGTGTGATTTTTAATAGCCTAGAAGAATAGCTAAGAATTAGCTCTGACCTTTAAAGTAAAACTAATTTGAATCTTCTCTCTACTTTTGAGATGATTTGTTAACTAAGAATCATTATATTGCTTTAGTTTAGTTGGGGTCTTATGGGTTAAATAAGTTACTTGATTAATCAAAATAATCAATAAACTATTATCAGTATGACTGCTAGTGACCGAACTAAACCCAATTTAAACTAAATTTGCAATATTTTTCTAAATAAAAAATGTGATGTTAATTCACACTTATTTAACTAACAAATGTACAAAAAAGATTTTCAGTGCTTTTACTGACCTACTTTTGATGACTGTAAAACTCAACAAAAGTTGGGACTAAGGCATGGTTACCATTGTAAACATCACCTTTCCCTGTAATGAAAGTTTTGCAGTTGAAGATGTTGGTCATTCTTGCACGATACAGGACTTTTTTTTTACAGTCTGTAGTCGTTTTCTGATTCTCTACATGATGCACCGTACATTTTCAACAAGAGAGAGATCTAGGCTGGCAACAGGCCAGTCAAGCATACACACTGCCTACATAGCCGCGTTGTGGTAGCATGCACAGAATGTGTCCTGGCACTGCCTGCTGAAATGTGGGCAACTTATTGGCAACTCATTGTCTGTATAGCAACTCATCCATGCCATGGGCACCAATTTAACCCCATGCCATCACAGGTTTTGGACATTGCCCTTATGCACTGAGATGTCTTTAAATTCTCTGAAAACTTTCACAATATTACTGTATGTGTTGTAGATACTGAAAAACTCAGACTCTGCAACCTTGCACTGAGAAATGGTATTTTTGAATTGTCTGAATTAAACTGACAAATCAAATTCTGGCCCAAAGGGCTGAGCTGTGACCCATACTTTCTTGCAAAGACTGAGCTTTTGGACTTTTTTACCTAGTCATGATGCCTCACCTGTTACTGTGGAGTCTTCCAAACTATTGCTTGACTAGTCTGTGCACTTTTCAATCTTATCTCTGTTCTAACTTTTGAGTAAGTTGAGGCCATCAAACTCAATTTTGTGTTTTTACACAATACATGCAAGTTGGTCAATAAAACTACTGAATATTTTTTCTTGTATTTTTGACAAATAAATGCTAAAGAAAATTAGCATGTCATGTTTTTGGTTTTATTGCATTTGCAGAAAATATTTAAACTTTTCTGGAAATGAGGTTTGTATAAAATGTCATAAAGCTTTATTGGTATCACTTGGCCTAGCCCCTTTAAGTGCCCAAATGCTGAGCCATGCCTCGCACCTCAAGGCTTTTGCAGAGCAGTTGGTTTGGCCATCTGCTCATACAGGCAGGCTTTATCAATCAAGAGCAACAAGAAAACATGATCAGCACCGTGCATGCCATCATACACTTGGAGCTTAAACAAGGCACACTTCTCTGTTTACCAAATCTCTCGCTGGACACAATCAAGCTGTTGATGAGTTGGAATGATTTACCCTGCGCACTTGAAAATAACGGTGCCAAATGTGTTATTTGGAGTGATTCCACAGAAGACACACTTGGTTTCCTAACTAACCCTAGTAAATGGTTCTCTGAAAAACTGAGTTAAGACACTTTTTACACTTTGCACTTTTTTAAAGTACATTGACAATGTAAAGACACGTTTTTTGTAAACTACACTTTTTTTGAACATTGTATCCAACACAAGAACTGTTTAGGAGCTTAAGTGTACATGTTCCTGTTTTGTAAAAAAAAAAAGTTTATTTATTTTTATTTATTTTCATTTGATTTAAATAAAGACTACAACAGTTGCTTTTTTTAAAGGCTAAAGGTTTGTAAAATCAAACAACTTGAAATGTTCAAGATATGCAATGGAGTACGTGAATTTTGGAGGATTAGCAGCAGTAGTGGTACTTTTAAATGTTTTAATTTGGCAATCATTGATGGACCCAGGGACTGCTGTTGATTGTTTGATGGTAATTGCTAGGAGTGATAATGGGGAAAAAATATACTTAATCATTTTTCAAATGATATTTACAGTATATGGAGTCTAATTGGGCAAAAAAAGAATAATGCTATTGGTTTCACATGGACAGCCCTGCAGCTAGTTAAGCAGAACAAATTCTAATACAATTTATTTTCTATGCAGAGTAGACTACAATGAAAGATGGCTTTCTGTACAAACCTTGTTTCTCTATTACAATAAAAAGATGAATATTCAAGGTTTGATCACAGCAATGATATATCAAATGGAATACAATTTTGTTGTACAGTAATGTTGGACATTTTTCTTTTTTCACCCTCAAATATACATACATGCAGTAAACATAGACACATAGAGTCAAGCCTAAAAAATAAATATGACTCTTCTTGAGTCCATAATCTGATTTTCCTTTCCTGGAATTTATGCCTTGCTCGCGAGTCCTCTGAATGACTCATTGCATGTCTACACAGAGGAAACATCAGTGTTTTTTTATTATGCTTAATGTTAGTTTACTGTTTTACAATAGATTTTTACACATAAAAGGCAAATGTGTTTTTAACTCACTGAAACCATTGCTCCGGTGTCCTTTGATTATTAAATGCTCACACAAAGAACAGAAAAAACAGCTAAAAGGTCTCTTTCAATTTCGGTGTGTGGCTATGTGCTTCAGCATTGAAAGCCTTGAGCATCAAAAGAATTGAAAAATCTATATGCAACCATGAGCTCTAATGTTAAATAGACTGTTTTAATCTTGATGTGTGTCAGCCTTCTGTGTTTGGACATTTTTTTTTATTTGTTTTATTTGTTTTTAAATGTATTAACAAAATGGTGGTCTTCTGATTTGAATATTGCCTGATTTTGCTTTTGAGCTATCAGGATCTGCTCTGTGTTAAGATTCACCTATATGTTCAGGCATGGCACATGTGGGATGCCAGTAAGAAGGGTACCCAAATTCAGTACAGCCACTCTGGTGTGGTACAGTTCACTTGGCACTGTAAATGATGGCAAAATGCATGTTCACAGATTTGTGACCCTATCAAACTGCTGTGTCTGAGGGGAAATGACGTGAGACTGCTTTGCGAGCTGGAAGCCTCCTCTAAACTTCTTTTTAGTGAAACATGCAGTGATCAGTGTTTAAGTACTGTCGATATCCAGAACAGCTTAGCGCGACATGCCATGATTATGAAGTCATATCTCCTCTTCTTAGTTGTGCTGTGCTTAGAGGTCTAATGTTGTACACTCTGGTGTTCTAAGTGGGCACTGTGTCAGAAGGGGCAGCAGTACAGCAGCAGATGGCTGGTCTATATTAGTGGTCCTTGCCGCAGGGCCAGCATGTTTCTCTTCTCTCATGCTTCCCCCTTCAGCCCCATGCTCACTTTTCTTTCTTGTTCCTTAGTACTTTCACACAGATCTTCACAGGCCTGTGTGTGTGTGTGTGTGTATGTGTGTGTGTGTGTGTGTGTACCCACCCAGTGGTGCAGCTTGTGCCACAATGATGAAACGTGTGAGCTCAGTTCACTTTCTCTGATCTGTGCAAGGTTACAGAACCATTTCAACAGCTTTCACACACGCTGGGTATCCAGTGTTTCTGGAAAAGGGCAATTGGGTCATAAAGGAGACAAAGACTGAGAGAGTGGTCATGGAGCTACCGCTGCACCTGGGTCTGCCTTAATTCACAGAAATAACCAGGGGAAAAGGGTCACATGTTCATCAAAAATAATCCGCATAATAAATTGGTATTAAAAGATGCTTGCATGTAATGAATGAATGTAAATCAATGTCTCCTCCACACTATCTAAACAGTCAACACTTTGTATATTGTCATGACCTGCTAAAATACTGGTGTTTTTCTAATAGCAGCCCAGATGTGAGCAGCACAGATGTAGTTCACATTCTGTGGCAAAATCCTAAAGAGCACAGTTCATTTTGTTTACCTCTGCCTCACCCAGATTGCATTCAGAAGATCAATTCAAAGTAATAAGAGCATTTAACTCTGCAACAAATATAAAGTATAAAAACTAATTTTAGTTTAGCATGTGCACACGGCATCATAGCAATGAGCAGAGAAATGATGAGGGTATTCTAGAGAGAGAAAGAGATGGAGAGACCTGTGGTACAAGGACAAAGGATGAAGAAAGGTATAGAAGTGAAAGGGTGTGGGGGGGATTGGAGAAAGTTGTCCTCTGTTAGTGTCCTCGAGGTTGACACTGAGAAATGGGTTACACACCCAAACACACAGTGTCTCTGCTGCATACGAATCCCCTCTAGCTGTCCAAAGTAAGTGCACTGCGCTCTCGCTCTCTCTCACTCTCTCTTTCTCTCTTTCTCTCTGTCTCTCTCACACACACACTCAAACACACACACAACTTTGCCTGTCTGTCATCCTCCTAAGACATCTTACTTTTGAAAGGAGGCCCTGCTGCAAATTTGTGGCGATAAAGTTGGTGGTGGTTGAATTGTGTGGGTAAACTTATGCTAAAGCCTCATTAATTTACACAGGCCAGTACAATCAGATCAGTTTACTTCATGTTGCAGTATCAGAGCCCTATTATGGATGGAATATTCAGGAACTTATAGTTGGACAAGATCTATCAAAATCAATCATCTTTGATCATCTCTTGCTCTTTCTAAACCACTGTACACCTCATTGCAGTTTCAAATTTTGTCATGGTGCACTTTTTGTGATCTGGGTTGTTCATAATGATAGACACCTTATTTTCTCTAAACATTTGCAGAAACCCTTTAGAGAAGCTTACCGGTTTAAAATAACTGCGCATTTTTACTGAGGCGATATCTTCAGAAAAATGTATGTTTGACCCAAAGTGACCAACTTGCATCTGAAGGTTTAGACGAAACAAAACTGCTGCAGCAAATGACAAAAATAACTCTTCTTGTGCTTGCTATGTAGTGTTGATGAATAATGAATTATGGCTGGAATACAGTATGCATGAAATAGGTAAGGAGATAATAATGCAAGTTTGTCACATCTGTGTGATGGCTAAGGGCCAATGTGCTCCACTGGGCTTTTGTACCTTGGCCTTCACTGACTCAATGTGAATGGTAATGCATTTTTCACCATCCTTCCCAGCAGGGAGGAGAGTGGCAAGTCAAGGTCAAAAGACTACTGTCTTTCTCTTCATTTTAGGACACATTCTGAGTATGATCTCTGGTAAAAGCTAAAGTATATTAAGTTTCAATTATTGACATACACATTGATGTTTAATGCAAGCTTTCTCATAAGAATTGCAAAAAAAAAAAAAACCCCAGTCAAAATAAAAAAATGTAATAGTAGACCATAATTCTGATTTTACTGAAGTCAGATTTCAACATATCAGCATATCTACAGTGGCGTGCTGATTCATAACTCCACTATAAAAATAAAAAAAAAGAGAGACTAGGCAAAAATGGCCTGCATGCCAGAGTGCAAAGATGACAACCACTGCTGAAGAAAAAGAACATCACAGCTTGTCTAAATTTTGCCAGAAAGCATCTTGATCCCCAAGACTTTTGGAGAAAAATACTCTGATGTTACAAAAGTTTAACTTTTTGGAAGGTGGGTGTCCCATTACATCTGGAAGACTTGCTGTAATAAATGAAACCATGAATTGTGCAGTCTACCAAAATCTCCTTAAGGAGGAAGGCTGGACCTCAACATTGATTATTAACATGCGAGGGACAACAAGCTTTGTATCAGTTTTGCTATTTGGGATAAACATGTCAAAGCTCAAGATCTCAAAATGACTTAGAATGCAGATAGGACCATATAATTTGAGGGGACAAAACAACATTAAATAACCTGAAATCCGTTAAATCTACCTCTTTTTATTTACAGCGGGTGAAATGTTATATTTATATAATATTAAACACATCACCACTATATTTCTAACCATTCTCACCAGATGTTGGCAACCACCATCCAATCCAGAGTTCATTGAAGGGGCCCAAAAAACCTCCAGAATTTGAAGACTGTGTGGAAAAATGGACCAAAATCACACCTAATCAATGAATGTGACTAGTTTCTCCATACAGGAGGCATCTTGAAGCTAACATCACCAACAGTATTAAGTATCAAGTACATTTCAGTAAGATTCTTTAATATTTTCCCCTGTGTCATTCCATTTTATTACTCACAATGTATGGACATTTATGGTTTGATTTATTTGCATGTGTGGATTGGATGGGTTGTTGCCAACATCTGGTGAGAATTTCATATCAATAGCACATTTAAAAATATGTTTACTTAGAAAATTGGTGATGTGTTCAATATTTATTACCCACGGTATTTATTTATTTATTTATTTATTTATTTAGTAAGTTCTAAAAGCAAATATCTAACTCTTTTAATGGTTTGATTCTGATGCCATCATGTATCCATAAAACTAATCTGACTTTCTACTATAGTGGTGCATGATGCTGTACTTTCTTTTTGCCTTTTTAACATCCCCACCTGTTCTTCTGTACATCAGTGTGATATACAAGGTCTGTGAAAGCTGAACAACCCTGAATCCTCTACAGATTGCAAATTGGGTTTCAGCCATCTTGCTATTCCCACAGTGATTCTTACTAAAAAGGGAGGATCAGGACAAGATGGACAAGACTTGTACATGTACACTTGTACACCCTGTGAAAACTGGGTGACTTGCCCTCCTACAGTGTTTTAATGTTGATTAGCATACAGACGTGCATGTGAATACACTATGTCTTCTTTCCTTGGTGAAGCATCGAGGCTGATCCACACGTGTGGCAGCAGCTGTGAGCCTGTATCTCACTGGGCCTTCCCATCATTTTAATCTCCCCACTGAGACAAGGCCAAATGAGCAATGAATACACAGATGTCAATTTTTTATTAAATATGAAAGTGGCTTTATATCTGCTCTTTTCTGGTCAACTTGGTTGAGGATGGTGGTTGCAATTTGAACAATCTCTGCAGAAAGCAATTCCTTTAAAGCAGAGGCAAGTGAGGGCCTTCAGTCTTAATTGATGTCAGCAGAATTTCAATATACTGTGTTATAAGTTAAGAAGGAAACCAATTAATTTACTGGAGAATGAATTATAGCCTCTTTTTTTACTGGCCATAAACCACCTTGGCCACAATACAGTAAGAAAACTAAAACTGAATTTAGTCTTGCCTGTAAAATAGGAGTTTGAGTGGTTGATTGGATCTTTTGTGTGCATACATGAACTGTTTTTAAAAAAAGACATGCTTATTTCTTTTTGGTGGTTTTAAAGCTCTTACAATCACTGCACTCTCATACTGACTCATACTGGGGCAGAATTGGAGGATAAGAAGTTTGTGACTACCGTGTTGCATAACTGCTCTTCTGGTAGAAAGCCAGACTGGTCTCCTTCAGTCACAAAAGCTTGTTAAATTGGTGCAGCAGGATTGTTTTGTCACTGGTGTGCTAGTAGATAATTGTAAGCACAGTAGTATGAATACAGAAAGTGTTATTTGAATTCAAGTAGACAGCTGAAGAGTTCTTTAAAGACCCATCCACGTTCTTATCCTTCCAAGAAAAGTGCTATGAATTTCAAAACGTTTCTGACACAAAAAGACATGGTACTGTTGATTTTTGGAAAACGTTATTTTCGTAGCATGGGGGAAAACACTTATGTAGCTGGATGATGAAAAAAGATGTGTGGAGATGTCATTGTGATAAAGCAATTTTATCCTGAAGCACTGCATGTGTTTGGAAAGACTTTTTTCTAGCGGTTCTCTGCTGATGAAGGAGGTGTCAAATCTTTTTAAAGTGAAGCCAGTGCTACACAAGAGTCTCATGCATGCAGGAGTATCACCCAAGGACATTTTATTTCTGGGATTGTCTCACATTCAAGCTTTCAACTAGGTAAAACCTAAAGCATTCTGTTAGGTCTTTACACATTTTGCAGTAGTGGCATCTGCAAGGTTGACATTCATAAAGCTTAGTTTGCACATGAGGACATTTGTAATAATAATAATAATTAAAAAAAAAAAAAAGAATTTGGGACTAAAGCTACCTGGATTCGAAACACATTACATAAATAAAATATTAGGTCAATTGAAAAAATAGAAAACAATTAATGAATCTTGGAATATCGGACAAATTTAAACATCTGTCTGATGGTGATGCATTTTCCAGCAAATATCTGCTGATACTGCTCCAATTCCAATAACCTTGTGTCCCTAGTTCTGGCTTCTTAATGTTGAATTGACAATTGCAATAAATAACAAAGCAGCAGAAAATGATGTATTAAAAAGATGCTCTGATGTGGGATTTGCATGCAGATACAATACCCAATGCTAGTATTTTCCTTTCATTATAATTGATTCCAGTATTACTGTGCATTCATAAGCTAAACATTACTCATATATGCTGAAGCATACAGTCCTATCATAGTTATGGGATGATTTTCTCAAAGGCCTGGGATAATGGAATGCTTCAAATTACATTTACATTCAGACTATTTACAGTGAAGCAGCCCTTCAGATATTAGGAACATTTAAGCATCAATGGCAGAAGGGAAAGATACGCCGTCTGAAAATAAATCTGCTCTAATGCTGTAGCTGAAAGCGGAGTCTATAAACGGCTTTAAACATGAAGGCAGAGCGTAGTGTTTCACTGTCTTGCTCACCTGCACTGAATTCATTCAAGGAATTAAACAAACCTATTGTAAATTAGCCTTTCACAGTAAAATTACATGCAATTTCACTCTGCTCAGGAGGCCTCCAGTACAGACAAGAATATTAAGATTTTTTATAACGTTTTATCACAATCACTGAAATCAATTATTATGATAATCTGACTATGAAACTAATTATTATTACTTGAATGTATTTGATTGTATTCTATTAATTAAAATATCCAAGGTGTCAATTCTATTGGCTTCTAGAAAGCCAGCAGAAAAGGATTAAATTCTCATTCACCATACAAGAGAAAGATGAAATGAACTCTCTTAAACCTCACGTTTCAGAGATTCTGGCAGACTGCAGGCTATAGGGACAGGAAGCGGAATCACTTGTGCATAACAAAGTTCCTGATGGACATGTATTTCTTATGCATTGCCATGATGCTTATGTAGCACATTTAAACATGTAAAATCAAACTCACCATAATTTATCAAACATGTTTGATGTGATGAGAACACACAAGATGTACTGAAAAATGATGAATAATTAAATGGAGTGCTTGTAAGGTCTGTGGTACACTCTGGTTGGAGCACTGGCATGAGAACTAGATGTGAACTTTATTCATTTGTTATTAAAAGAGTTGTAGGATGGGTAGTATAGGGTCTGCACAAGTGTAGAAGTCTGTGGGTGAAAAATGAATGACAAGGTCATGAACATGTGCATCAGATCACAAATAACTAACATTTTTATCATCAGTACAGCATAAAGCGGCACTATAAATGCCACAAAAATGCTAATTGCTTAGTGCCAATCACAGCAGGTTACAAAGGTCAGAAATGTGTGAATATCAGATATAACCACAGTACATGGGGTCTTCCTAATTTCTACAAATAAGTTATTTAAAAAACAAAGACCAAAACTATTAGAGTATGTTTTTGGCATGTGCTTGATATATGGTCATGTGAAAAATGTAAGACTCTCCTTTAAATATTTAGTTCTTCACATATCAATATCTAAACTTTTCTTTATTTTTCTCTGGAACAGAACGTGATTTAATTGCAGGTTAACAACAAAAATTTACCATGATTTGTTCAAACCATATATTCTAATTGAGGACAAACTTTGGACACCCTATCCCCCTAATAGCTAGTGTTACCCCCTTTGACTGAAATATCTGCTGTGGGATGCGACTTGCCATGTTATGATCTGTGCCACTCCAGGACTCTCCATTTCTCAGTTTTCAGACAGTCCTTTGTGGAATTACTGGTATGTTCTGGGTCATTGTCGTGTTTCAGGGTCCAGTGCTGCCTCAACTTTAATGTTCTTACAGATGATCTCACATGTTGTTCAAGCACCCTCTAATACATGGTAGAATTCATGGTAGATTCTAGGTGAGCTGGAGGTCCTGCTGCTGCACAGCATCCCCAAACCATGACACTTCCACCTCCATGCTTCACAGTGGATATGAGGTTCTTTTCCTCGAATGCTTAAACCAAATACATTTGTTCGTTGCCAGACATGTCCTCTGTTCTAGTGTCCAAATAATTCAGACCAAGACTTCTAGAATAATATTCTTTGGACAGATTAGTCTAAAACTTTGTCTATATTCTCTATGGCAAACTTCAGCCTGGTTTTGATGTTTCTCTTGGAGAGCAATGGTTTTCTCCTTGCACACCTCCCATGCAAGTTGTGCAGTGTCTTTCTGATTATAGAGGCAAGCACTTTCACATCAGCAGTAGCAAGAGCCTGCTGTAGGTCCGGTGATGACATTTTAGGGTTTTTGGAGACTTGCAGTCTGCCTTCGGGGTGAACTTGCTTGGGCGGCCAGACCTGGGCATGTTGGCAGTTGTTTTTGAAGTCTTGTACTTCCAAAGTGGAATGGCTGATTGTAAATTCTTTTGAGATCTTGGGTTTAAATAGGGCAAGCCTCTTTCAAAATGCTGAGTAGCAATGTTCTTATCATGTGCACCTGATGGGCTACACCTGTGTGTGATTTGAGCCATTTTAATTGTGAATAAAGAGGGGTGGGGGGAAGGGGGGAAATTACTTGAATCTCACAGTATAGATTCACTTCAATAATCAAATATCCATATGTCCAATAATGTTATAAAAAAAACACAGGCTTTCATACGGTACCCCAATTCATGCAGGTACACACACACTTGTAAAAGTATGCAGCACTAGCCAAAAATCTGGCATTGCCACTTGATTAAGCTCAATACTCCTAATACTGTTTTTTGTAGTTTCAGTAAAGATCCAGTCCCTTGACATTTGGTGACTGGAGTGGCCAAGTAGTCTGTTATCTGTTTCAGGAAAATACCTATATAATTGGATGCCCAACTAATGGAAATCAAGGGTAAATGTTAACTTTTTGACGTAAAATATTTTTAACCCAGTTTGGAGCTACAGGATTGCAGGGATTATCTTTGCCTTAGGCTGTCTTGTCTGAACAGGGTATTGAGCACTAGTTGTCCACATATGGGGCAATGATGTGTTATACTGCGCTCTATACTGTAGCTGTATTTTAAGCAAATGACAGAACATCTGAATAGCGTTATTGTTAAATAAAATCCTATAAGAGTACTCTCTTGGTACTTTTTCAAGCAAAATAGTGTTGTATAACCTTGAGCTTTTTTAAAGCTTACATTATTAACTGTATTTAGATATATTTCATAAGCCTATTCATAGAAAAACATTCAGCGAATGCAGACTTTTCCCTAACACTTGCCATGTACAGAACTGCTGTAATTCATTGTGTTTTCACTTGCTTTTTGTAATGAAGGAACAGCACAAATGCATGTGGAATATGCAAATTTTGGTGTAATCTGTGTTAAGAGTGGTTCCCTATCAAAACAAATACACTTAAGAGCATCTTTGTGGTTAGATCCTGCCATTTTTTTAAAAATAATATTCGAGGAAAGTCGACACACATTTGTGCATTAGCTGCAAGGTTAGCCTGTAACACTGGTAAGGTGAACCTAAAGGTAGTGTTTTCAAATAAAGAGACAAGTCAGTGCCGATCAAAAGGTTCCACTATTGTAACCCTATTGTTTAGTTTTTTTCTGTTTTACACGGTTCATAGTTAAATAGGGAAAGAGAATTTGGTTTGTTCTGTTGGTTTAAATCTTTGGACATTGGAACATAATCAAACCAGCTCTCTACATGTACCAGCAAATTCTACAAGAAAAGAAGTGCTAGCATTACATGGCCTGTGAAACCCCTATGATCAGCATAACAAGTCTAGGCCAACTCCCTAAAGCCAGCATCTAATCACTCATACAATAGACAATAATCACGGTGCACTCCTCTGTGCTTGCGTTCACCACAGAGCTGTTTATGTATTCAAGAACTGCTGCAATTCAGTTTGAGCGTCTGTGTATTCTCAAGATTAAGGCCTTCATCTCACATTCAGGTGAAATAGCTTTTAAACTATAGCTGTGCTCTTTAGCATTACTATGAGCCTCACTTCAATGCATTACAATTCATTATAACACATTACTCTAAAGGGCTGACTCTAACTTTACTAGAATATTCTTTCCATAACACATTCTTGTTCAGATTGTGCATAAACTGCTTCTGTAATAAATGAGAATGAAACATGTAAGATAAATGAGAACAACACGCTTAGATGGGTAAATGTGGACACAGTACTTCCCAGGAGACTCTTACACATCCTTTTGGTGACTGGTGACTGTTGTGGTTCCAACCTGTAACATCAGACTGTACCGGTCCAGAACCATAGTCTTTTCAATTTAATTTTTGTAATTGTGAAATATTACTGTAAATGCTTAATTAAATCTATTAATGTCTTAGTGCTGTAACTTATAAAGACAAAATGAAAGCATGTCACTGCCTAACATGATTAGTAATGCTGTACAAGAACAGCCAAAGCGGAATCAGACAATTTAGCTAAAATATTGCATGTCATAGCCGTATATAATGAAAATGAATCATTTTAATGTTCTATTCTGAGATGGATTTTCCTTTAGGGGTGCTATGCTAGTTTGGTGAAAGAACTGTGGCTGGAGGGTGGGTTAGGGGTGGGGGATATTTCACCTTCATGAGAGGGGAGAAGAAAAAGGAATAAATCAGTGCAATGTAAAATGGAGTAGAGTTCTTGCCAATAAATTGATTTCTGATGATTCTGAAACAGCACAGAGTTTCTCCTCTTTCCTTCTGTGTTTAAACAATAGAAGTAAAGCAGAGTGACAGTTGTTACTATGTTTGACTGCACTGGTAAGTCCTGAGGTGCATAAAGCCTGGTGACTCTTGTCTGTGCGTTGTGACATTTCCAAAGCCTCTGTGGCGCACTGTAATCCCCAGGTCTCTGAGTGAGCACAGGGTCTTTAGTGCCTTTAATACAGGACTGAAGAGAGAAGGGTAATCTTTCTCTGACAGCGCAGGTCTGCGGCACAGGCAGGAGAACTGCAGACAGTCTGATAATGAGATGAAAATAAACCAATCTCCTGCATAATGACCTGCATTAAGGCTGCAGCTGAGAGTTGTAGAAGGATGACTGGTGCAGCAGGCACTGTTGGAGCTAGAGGCCAAGTCACCCTTTTGCTGAACAATGACCATCTTTCCCCTTATTAAATCCCAATCTTTGCCATCATGAATGGAATCGCACTACTGGCTTCAGCTCTGTGCCCAAGGCTAACATCAACACTATGCCTTGTGATGTTAGTAATGCTCCGCTCTGCTGTTTATTATTAGAGGTCACTGCCATGCTCAGAGATGGAGCGTTTTTTTGCTATAGAGTACTAGGTTGCAGGAAAGGGAAACACTAAGTGAATTACGTATCTTATCTCTCACTTCCCTCTCTTCTCCACTAATATTTTTGCACTCCCGACTGCACAGCTACATAGTCATGGGGTCATGTGACTCAAATAGACAATACACAATGAGTAAAAGCCAGTAGCTGTGCAAAGTTGTGTAGACTGACCCTTGCACATCTCAAGATTTACAATGCCCTGAATACGTATTTACTCCCTTACACATGTTTTCTTAATGATTGCATATTTATCGTTATCATTAGCCAAATGTAACATTTAGACAAAGAAAACCATGTAACGCACAAACATATATATATTTAAATTTCATTTATTTAATAAAGCTTTGTAAATTGCAGTTTGACAAAGTAATTAGTCATACTGCGTGACAATTGAGCAACAGTAACACTTCCTAGAATGTGATATTACCTCTTCACATTATTGTAGCAGAAAATGAGCTCGCTCTCCTTCACACTTTTATTTCACATTTATTGGTAGGTTTTTGAGGATAACATGCTTGTCTGACACCCTACCACAGCATCTCTACTGGGATTAGAGTTGAGAGTTGGACAAGTCCACTTCAAAACATTTAGCTTCCTTTTGCCATTTTAATTAGAATTTGTTTTCCTCTTGTGGATAATTGTCTTCCTGCATCACTCAGTTGCATTGAAATTTCTGTTATGTACAGATTCAGACAGAATTCTTGGATGGCGAACAGAACTCATGGTAAACAACAAAACAGCCCTATAACACCCAACTACTCCCACAGTATTTAAACATTAAGATGTTTCTGATGTAAAACACAGTATTTATTCTAACTACATTTAGTTTTTCAGAAAGTTATACTTCAGTCTCATTTGTCTATCAAACAATCATACTGTTTCTTTTTAAGCCTTGCTTTTCTCACCTTCATCCAACCTCTATCTTACTGTAGACATTAATGCTGATTTGGATTTTCATTCCTGACTTGGAATTGCGTTCAGTTTTTTTGTTGTTTTTTGTTTTTTTGAGTATCTAAAGAGTACAGTTACTTTTTTCCATGGGAAAATCACATGTTGGGTTACTTTTAGCTCCTTAAATAATGAAAATAATTATTTAAAAATGTTTTGAGTTAGTCATGTTCTTTGTCTAAATATTTGTTTAAGGATCTAAAAGTATTCACACGTGACGCATGCATACGTACAATAACAAAAACAGGAAAGGGACACCTGTTTTGATAACGCTGCACTTTATGTAGTCAAATTTATGTTTTTAAATATCAATACAAGTATTTGAAATTCGTAGGCCAAGGCCAGTATATAGTTGTTGTTTTTGTGTGTGTGTGTGTGTGTGTGTGTGTGTGTGTACATATATCCTAATACATAAACATTTATTAAACTGGGATTATATGTACCTGTATTTAAGAAATATATATTGGCTGAACCAAAACAAATTGGCTGAAAGAATGATATGGCTGAAACTGTGTCAAGACATTACAAATGCATGAATTAATGACGTGACCTGCAAATTTTTTTGTTGACATCCGACTGCACTGATGCTGTGGACAAGGCCTAAAAACTGCTGAACGATAACGCATTGTTCCATCACAGACACAGTGCGTGTGCGGCGAGAGACTTTCCTCTTCTGTGCCGGGTTTGTCTTATGATCAGCATGTCCATCGGGATGTTTTTATTTCATATGATAATCCCAAGTCTTTGCAGATGAACCCCCCTCTTGAAATTTCATCATTACATGCTTTGCAAACTGCTATCCATGGGTCTTTGTCTGATATTTTGAAATACACCCACGCGGCAGACATGATGAAGCATGGAGCTCTGTTTTTTTTCTTGTGTCATCAAAAAATCTTGTTTTATGTTGTGTCTGAAAGTCTTTCGGCTGAAAAATGCATCTTTTGACGTTTTTGGCTGAACATTTTCAGTGCATCTATAATATTTAGCAATGTTTTCCAGCATTTCCCTTGTTGCTCTTCTAGAGTGCCATAAATGCATAATCAAATATATTAGAAATATCAGTCACATTTAATCAGTTGAATTTTTTTTTCCAAGCATACAGGGGCAAAAAAGTATTTGACAACCAAGTTGTCCAACTTAAAAAGATGAGAGGTCTTTAATGTTCATTGTAGGTACACTTTTACTGTGAGAGAGTAAAAAAAACTCCAGGAAATCATATTTTATGATTTTTTAAAAATTATTTATTTGTATAATGGTGCAGAAAATAAGTATTTAGCACCTACAAACAAGCAAGAATTCTGGCATCACAGACCTGTTACTACTACTTTAAGAAGCTCTTCTATCCTCCACTCGTCACCTGTATTAATGGCACCCGTTTTAACTCGTTATCTGTATAAAAAACACATGTGCACACCTTCAAACAGTCAGACTCCAACCTCCATCATGGCCAAGACCAAAGAGCTCTCTAATGACACCAGGGACAAGATTGTACACCTGCATAAGACTGGGATGAGCCAATCTACAATAGGCAAGCAGCTTGGTGAGATCAAGTGTTGGAGCAATTATTAGAAAATTGAATAAATACAAGATCACTGACAATCTCCCTTGACCCTTGAAGTTGAAAGTCTGTGTTGCATAGTGACAGCCCCAAAACACTGCAGCTCCTGAGAAGATCTGTATGGAAAAATGGCCAAAATACGAGAAACAATGTGTGCAAACCTGGTGACCTTGGTCATTGCCAACCAAGGTTGCATTACAAAGTATTGAGGTGAACTTTTGTTATTGACCAAAATCTTTTTTTCTGCACCATTATATAAATAAATTCTTTAAAAAATCATGCAATGTGATTTGCTGGATTTTTTACATTCCGTCTCTCACAGTAGAAGTGTACTTTTTATAAACATTACATACCTCTCATCTTTTTAAGTGGGACAACTTGCAGAATCGGTGGCTTCCAAATACTTTTTTGCCCCACTGTATATCTGATTTTTAAATCATTGTGAATCCCTATTTCTAAAATAATGGCCTATTATGATGCAATTACACACATCCCCCAGCACATTGTGTAAAATATAGGATAATGTCATGTAATATCTCAGTTCTTGTATCTTATTACAAGATGTTGTAAAAACATCTGAATAAGCTGTTCTCTCAAATTAGATTTTGTAATAACTGTAATTACTACCAAGTAATAAAATCTCATCATTTAAGACAGACTTTAACTGAAGCATTTGATTTTGTTTGTCACAGTATTTAGTGCTGCTGGTTTTCCATTCTATACTCAAATATTTTTTTGGATCAACCAAAATTGCTTACAGCTGCCTTTCAATTTTCAATAATCTTTGCTTTGATTACATGTTCATTAGGGCTGTCACGACCTCTTGATTATAATTGATAGCTCTGTTTCTACATTTTTTTAAAATCTCAATTAATTAATATGCTTAACGATGAGTTACATTTAACATGTAACATGTCTTTTTTTAGCAATGTGTTGTTAATTATTTTAACTGGTTTATAGATAAACATAAATCGAACACTATCAAACACTGAAATAATTTGCTGTTGTAATTTTTTCACCTGGTTTTATAACATTTTGGCCTCTGAAGTGCCTGGAAGTGAGCGGTTTTGTTAAATAGATCAGTTCTTAGCTCCATCATGAAGGACAGCTCTGAATGCAGTCTCATGTGACTTTCGAGTGTTACTATAGTCTGCTGACTCTTGTTTATATTTTGAGACATGGAGAACATAAGTTGTTATGCTTCCTTCTCGAATCATTGAGTTTGTTACTTGCTTATTCAGAGACCATAGCTCTCGAGTGCATTCTTAAGCTGAAATGACCAAGCCAATAATGCATGTATTATTTTGTTCTAGAGATTTAATCCCCTGGTGTGGCTTTGCAAAGTAAGTGTTATGCTGCATAGCTACAGGTTAGGAAGCTCTCTTGACGTTGAAAATTAGAGACTGCCATTTTTCACACTCGGGTGAAAACGGGTTTTGTGCTTAAGGTTTGCAGTTTCATATCACTCCACCATTAGCGCAGTTAGCAAACATGGACAACGGTTTCAATATAAATTGTAATTATTTTTGGCTAATATGGGAAGTTTGAGTTGTGAAATTTGGGATGAAATTGCTGGACACCGGCACTTTGTCTATGTCTGTTCTTTCGTCTATGCCCATGTCAAGTACCCCATGTTTGTATGTACCAGTGCCGGTTAGTGTGCCTGGTGGACAGAGTGTTAGTGTTAATGTTCCTGTGCCCGATCATGTTGTGTTCAGTATTGTTCTATGTTGTATGTTCAGTTTTTTGCCACGTTATTACTTTCCAGGTCTGAATCCAGTGTTTTTGTGAACGTGTGTTCTCTTGTCCTGTGTTGTGATTGTACTATGTTCATGAAGTGTTTTGTGGTGATCATGTTATATGTTCTTGGCTTGGTGTATGTAGTGTTTTGGTCCAAGTCCACACCTGATTATGCTTTAGGCCTTCTCATGGTCCAGTTTAGTTTGTTTGGGTTGTTAAGGCACTTAAGGACAAGCGCCTTAGGAAAGGCGCTATGTAAGGTGTGCACTCATGTTTTGTTGTATATTTGTTGTATGTTCATGTTTAGTCTGGTTCACTCATGTTCATGCTCTGTCTTGTTTTCCCTAGCCATGTGCTTTTGTTTGGGTGTCTGTGTCACGTGTCTAGGTCATGTGTTGTTGTCCAGGTGTTGCGAGTTGTGTTTGAGTATTTAAGTTCCTTTATCCTAGTGTTTTGGGTGAGTTGGCAGGGATTATTCCCAAAGTAAGGTGTCCATGTTCCTTGAGCTTGTTTTGTGTATTAGTATGTCTTGTAGATGGTAGTAGGTCAATAAACCTGCTTCAGTATTCATCTGTGAAAGTTTGCGCTTACCTCTCCACCCTTTCCTACAACCAGCCGGTGTGCTGGTGTTGTAGTTATCGCGTGGAATCTTTCAAGGGGGACAGTTTTGGAGAAGAAAAAGCAAATGCATAATGCGTTGCTGCGCAACAACCATAACATTTCTGAAAAACTTTTCTCAGTACAAGATAATTTTTTTTCATTTTGGTGTGGATCTGTATAAAAGGTGGGATAATGTATTGTGAGATGACCATTATGGGAAAATATATTTCCATAATGGCCATCTAACAATTCAATTTCCCTGGGTTAATACATTTTCCCATGCATATGGTTTCACACAACCTGCTTTTTTGCACTAATTCCGCTGTACCGGCTTTCTCTTTACAGGTCAGCTTTCCTTTGATAAAAATCCATAACCATGTACCAGAAGAAAAGATTGGAAAATCATCTTTAAATGTGACCATTAAGGCCACTCTATTGAATAGATGTGCACCATAAGCTGCCTGTACTCTTCTGTTCGACTTTCTATTTTCCCTCTGCTACATCCTATTGGACATGATTAATGCTGACATCTCCAGGTTACTTTGAGCTCTCACATTGTGAATATTCTCTTTGATGTTCATGTCATGAGTTGAGTAGCATTATACATTGTATTGTTCCACCATGGTGTTTAGCATTCTCAGAGCAGGCTACACTCCTAGTGAAGCTGCACAGTTCAGGCACACAAACTTTCACCACTGTCTTACAAACTCATTACTCCTTTACAGAAGGTTTGTGATCTGGCAGATTAAAGGTCATTCTGAGAAGTGGTGAGAGAAATGTGATGTTGGGAAGTCTTTTTATTGTGATCACATCCAATTGCGGGGTTTCTTCAAAGACAACAACCTCCTGGGTACATAATGCATTCTGTTTATTATGGTTTTGTTTGTTTTTGACTATGTTAAGCAGTATTGGGTAATAATGATGATTATATTAATGTAGGCTGTATTTAAGGTTTTTCATAGTTGGCTTCTGGTTTGAGAATGTTATGTAAAACCAGGGATTATGCACAAAACTACATAAACACGCAATATGATTCCTGTTATATCATGTAAATTCCTATAAAACTGTGTTCCATTGTAAACCAATTAAATAATGACTTTCAATATTGAAACATTGATTTATTTCTCCAAAGTAGTTCTTGGATTATCCCTGACCTCATCAGTTCTTTCTTCTTGCTACAGAGTTCAGTTCCACTTGACTGATTTAGATTTAGTAGATTCTTTTGTGTAGTTGCTGTAAACTGCTTGGAAAATACCCAATTTTGCAAGCTTGAAGCAGCTGTATGGTTCAATACTTGGCATCTGTAGCGGGTTATGCCTTTTGCAGATGCTAGCAAATGAATTTGTTCCTCCTGCTGATTCATCCTGTGGAAATTACTGTTATTACTACAGTATGGCTTTTTGAATGATATGAAATATCAGTTAATCTCCGGCTAAAGCCCAGTTTTATTGACTTGGAACTGTGTGATTGCTTTGTTTCCATATAGGGCAACTCAACCGCCAACCTTTAGCAGACTACCCTAGTCTACCCTAAAGGCAATAATGCGTAGGAAATTGGTTTGAGGTTTTTGTCTTATTAAAACAAATGTAATTGCGATGAGGTGAGGGAGCAAGGGGGAAGGCTGCAGATGAGACACTCTCTGTTCTTCGCTTTTATGCTGAAATTCCTCTCCATTACTGCCCCTCTCTTCATGAAATGTCTTGTGCTCTGATTTCAGACAAATGTCAGCCTGCTTTAGAAAGTCCTCATTACTAGATACTTAGAGAATTAAATTCTTTCTCATTTTAATAGCTCTGTGTCAAGCAATCACAGATTTCACAGAAGGTTGACTGTGGAACCACCTTGTTTCGTGTTTCTGAAGCTCTCTGAGGCACACGCTTTCTGAGATTCAGAGCTTCTGACAGTTGAGCAATGCCGAGGGATACAGTATGCATAATAGAAGCCAATGTACTGAGCCTGCTTCTGGTGTGAATATACACTGGAAAAGGGTGCATATCTAAATATGCATAATGTGAATATTTATTATATTAATGCACTGGCATGTGGAGTTTTACTTCACACAGCAATATTTTACACTAATTAATGGTAGTTATGCAATCTGCAGTACACCACCATTAGAGCCAAATGAGAACATCAACCATATTCCCAATGATAGTATGCAAATGTTTTTGCATTATTTTGCTGTGAATGGTGATATATTTGACAGGTTTGTTTCGCAGTAGTAGCTGTTGGAAAGATTATTTTGATTGCATTGTGTCCACGATGCATCAGAGCCATGTCAGGTGAGGAGACACTCAGATACCAATCAGCAGCTGCACCATCTGCTCTGGCCTAATGACTACCTGCTACAGCTGAGGGAGAGAGATGGAGAGGAGCAAGAGGGAGAGAGAGGAATACAGAAACAAAGAGAATGATGGAGAGAGGCAAAATGGAAAGGGGGGGGGATCATGGAGAGAAAACATAGGCGAGATGATGCACTGAAAATTGGGAGGTGGGGAAGTGAGGGATGGAGGGAGATGGAGAGAATGAGAGTGAACCTTGCAGTTACCCACTCATTATGTGTACTCTCGTGCGGCTCCATGCTGCTGTTGTAGACAGAAAAACACAGATGATCAGAAGCATGTACACACAGAGTAGCGGTCTTATATTAGGCCTAAGTTAGTCAAATTGCCTCAGGCCTTACATCTTCAGGGAGTCTGCAAATTTGCTGTGATCTCTTTTATGTAGCAGGGCAATTTAAGATCAGCTGTGCTTTCGCCTGCCCAAGGACCTTGTGTAGACATAACAGTCAGTAAACAAATGGTTATGGTGAAAATTCAGCACAAATACAGAGCTATGTATTTGTTGTTCATGCTTTAAAAATGAAAATCGGCATCTTCTAATCATATAAGAGTAGCTCAACCATCATTTAATGTGGAATGGCCAAATCAAATGAGAAGCCAACTTAGGCTTTGCAAACTTACAGCACACATTTGAACTTAATTCCATTACATGCCTCGTTATCTAGCCGTTACACATCTACTGTGTAGACAAAACCACACACTGTTAAGCTGCTTTTCCTTGTTTGAGAAAACGAGCCATTTTGTAAGGTACATACAGCACAGCCAACGTTGCTAGAGCAGGAAGCTGCGTTTTTCCTGCTTTTTCTGCTGTAACTCCCAGCTTTGCGGTTAACAGCACTTTCTTTTCTCACATGCAAAGTAATCAAAGTCTCTAAAACCACAGTATGAAATATACATATACAGCATATGGCACTGGCACACACTTCAGTATAGTGAATTAGAGACCCTACTACACTATGTAATACTGATGCTTGAGGCAAAAGAGGATTTGTGTTGCAATTTTTAAACTAACTTTTGCACGGTCAAAGTAGCATAAAAGCAGTTCCACATTTGCCTATACAATTTGTAGGTGCAGTTTATTACAGATTGAACCCCTGCCCATCACTACTTCTTGGAGACTGTGCTCTTTTTATACCCAGTCATGTTTCTGACCAATTTCCACTGGTTTGAGTCAGATTTGGACAAGTATGTCACAGTGGTCACTGACTTTATCAGGACCTGCACAGAGGGAAACTTTCCATCAAAAATCTATTCATTTCCCAAGCAGAAACCATTGATCAACTCTGAGATTTCTCACTACCTCCACCAGTGAGCCTGCATTTCAGTCCAGAGATGCACACCAGTACAAGAAATTCTGCAATTATTCCATGCATATTTAATACAAATAATAATGCTTTTCCAGCTTTGTTGCCCTGTCCCAACTTTTTTTTCTGCCATCAAATTTAAATTGAGATTCATTTTCAAAGTTTGATGTTTTCTATGGCTTGAATGAAATATGCAAATCATTAGGGAATTAGTGTTGTATTACTAATTTCATAATACATTAATATTTATAGTATAAAAACTGGGGCAGCACATTGGTTAAGTAGTTGGTATTATTGCCTCACATTAAGAAGGTCCTAGGTTTGATACCCTGGTTGGCCACAAGTGCCTTTCTGCATGGAGTTTGCAAGCTCTCCCTGTGTTCACGTGAGTTTAACTGTGTGAATGTTACTGTGTTTGATCCAGGGTGAACCCTGCCATTGCCCATAGTCAGCTGGGATTGTCTCCAGCTTCCCTACAAACTGAATAAGTAGTTTGGCAGATGGATGGAGTATTGAAACTACTTTTGTACCAAGGGTATTGAGTATTACTAATGTATTGACTTATTAGCTGCTGAATTGTACACAAGTACTAAAATTATTACATACATTATGTAAAATATTTAAAGTATTAGTTGATAGTTTAAGTAATATGTTTATTATGTGCATCAGGAGAGGCATAGTGTAAGCTACTTAATTTTGCAAAAAAACTATTCAGTACTAATGATCAACAATCTCCAACTACAGCCTGGACATATGAAAAAAAATGTTTTGATGTGATGCTTTCATAATAAGGTTAGCAAAGCAGCATTGTGAAATGCAATTTTAATTTCTCATTTTGTTTAGCTGTATAAAATTCAATAAGAGCAGCACTACTATTGTCTTTGGGTTGTGAATCTAATAAATTAGCCTTTGGTCATAGGATGGGTCTCTGAAAAGGCCACATTTGTGTTGTTGTTAACCTTTACGTACTCTTTCATGCATAAGACAGAAGAGCAAAATTACCATTGTGTAGTATCGGCAAAAGGGTTTAATTAAGCATCCTCTGACTGTCCATGTGGCCTTGCATTCTTCTCATTTTTTATAGACCGTAGCTGTCAAAGTTGTTCCTAAAATGTTCCGAAGACAAAATGAGACTGACAAATGATAGGAATTCACTTCCGTCATAATTGTGACTGAAACAGTGAGTCTAAATCTGGGCATGATGGCTCTGGAGACCTCCCACCGGGGGAAATAATTCTCAGTCTGTGAAAGAAGCTGTTCCTCTCTCACACGAAACCACCATGGTGATCTATATGAACGGTGGGGTGCTTATCAGGAGTAGGCCTTGGTGCTATTTTGCGTTGTATACAGTCACTTCACCCAGGGGGGTGGGGGTAGAGGGTAGTTGTGCACACAAACTTTCCTGAGGCAATATCTTCTGGATTAGATTGCATTCTCTTTTAAAGCTGAAAGTTCATGTTTGCTTGGCATTTCAGTTCTGATTTCCACACTGTTGACATTTCCTGGCAGATGAGGATTTGCATCTAGAATGATACATTTTTCTTGGAAGATGGATGTGGTTACGCCTACTAAAGCTCAGTTATAACTTGGGAGGTAAAATAACAGTGTCTTTACATTAACACAAGTATTGCTTGCTTGTTTGACAGTAATTCTATCAGAATTTATTGACATAAGATCATAGTGAGCTGTAGTAAGCTTGTGAGGAATGCAAAGGCTGAACGTGACTCATGGCTCCAAGCTGTTAACTGTGCTCCTTCACAGCCTGAAAATTCAATAAACAAACCATTTATAAAAAGCCATGTCCAGCTTCCTCTGTTTATTGTGTTTATTGTATTCCCCTCTCTAGCCAGTAGAACTGTCTCAGCCGAGTTCGGAGTGTTTGTAGCTTTAAATGGACAGTGCTGTCTCTTTTGCAGACATGGCCATTACACTGGAGTAAGACTAGACTGGACTTCGTCCTTGCGCTGTCTTCATTTAAAAATGTTCACCGTCTGGCAGCTGTCTCTTCTGCCAATTACATATGGAAGCAGAATAGATGGTGTTCATTTACGATGACATCTGCACTTGTTTGTGCACTGTCATTCTCACCTCATTATGTACTCTCTCTGTATATGTTGTGTGATTGTGTGTCTTAAGATCCTTTATTATTATTCTTATCGCAGAACATTCTTGGCACTCACTCCACAAATGTCTGCCATCATACCTTCTCCACAATGTTTCCTGAGTGTGACGAAGTTCTATCACATGGCTTCTGCTGCACATGGAACTTTCTGCTTTACACAGAAAAACTCCCCATCATTTTCACCTTGGTTGCAATCATATTTTTGCAGGAAATGTATGAGAGCTCCTGGGCATACAGTATGCAGAGAGGGCAAACTCACTTTGTGTGAAATTAATCTATTCCCTCATCACAGAAATTGCAGTCAGGGACCTTGTTAGGCAGAAAATGTTCTTGGAGTTAATGTTTTGATGGGGAGCACTCTGAAATATGCCTAGTAATGATATCTGAAGCATTTACTAGAATAAAGATGCATTTTGGCATTCCATACAGTATGAATACTGTACCCATTTGTTTTTACACCAAGTGTATCTGTTTTCTTATTCCAATCCATTACCAAATAGATACTACAGTGCATGCAATTAGAAAATGATAGGTGTAATGCATTTCATGACTAACTGGGAGCTTTGGAATGGATCATTAATGATACCATTAGCCTCTTTCACTTGTTTTCACTGGGAAAAGGTTGGCCCTCTTACTAGTTCATTAAAAATGACTTACATGGTATTAAAGCACTCTTAATAAAGCGGCAACATTGATTTATGATAATTTGGCATTTCACATAAGTGGTGCTTTTAGATTTTGTCTGTGATTTTCTTGGTGTTTATTTTTGGTATTTCTTCTACAGCCTTGTGGCTCCTGCACCTGTAATTAAAGTGGTTTCGTCCTCGTTCCTGTCTCAGCCATCCATCATGGGAGAGTGATTGATGGAGGAGAGGTGAAGGGGTAGTGTAGTGTCTACAATCGTGCGCTTTAAAGCTGAGAGATACACAGACAGCCTTTTCCCTAGAGTGTGGCAAGAAGGAGATTAAAGTGTTTAATAATAGGATGGTGAAATTAAAACGAAATTGTGAGTGCAAGGGGCACGGATAGCTAATGTACTAATACCTTTAATGGTCTTGAGCAGCCCTAAATTTATAATTATCTTTGTATTAAGGAATGATGTTACAATTGTTTGCACAAGTTCTATTCATGTGCTGCTTTTGATTTACAGTATATACTTGATGGTCATCCATATACTGTTTGTATTGTCCTGTAAAGTTGGTGTTTTGTTTATTGATCTGTGTGTTCTCACACTGCTGAATTTGTGGATTTCATCCCAGCGTCGCTCCTATGGCTCAGGCTTTAAAGCTTTGAAGACCAATTGTCTTGACATTGATGTGCTGCAAGTACACCATTTGTTGTACTTCTTTACATAGTTGAATGTGCTGACAACAAAATTACACACAATTTAGCAGTGAAAATCAAAACCTGTATTGAGGTCTGGATTTGGGGTCACTCAAAATTAAAGTGGAAAAACACATCACAGTCTGATCCATCTTTGATGTCCTTAAAACAAGTCAAAATGAGGCTTAGTAGTGTGTTTGGCCTCCACATGCCTGTATGACCTCTAAACAACACCTGTGCATGTTCCTGATGAGGTGGCAGATGGTCTCCTGAGGGATCTGTGGCATTGGTGGATGGAGCAAGACATGATGTCCCAGATGTGCTCAATTGGATTCAGGTCTGGGGAACGGGTGGGCCAGTCCCTAGCATCAATGCCTTCGTCTTAAAGGAACTGCTGACACACATGAGGTCTGGCATTGTCTTGTATTGGGAGGATCCCAGGGCCAACCGCACCAGCATGTGGTCTCACAAGGGGTCTGAGGATCTCATTTCCCTACCTAATGGCAGTCACACCATTACTGACCCACTGCCAAACCGGTCATGCTGGAGGATCTACAAGGTGTCACGTCTGTCAAATCTGCTTTCATCTGTAAAGAGCACAGGGCGCCAATGGCGAATTTGCAAATCTTGGTGTCCAATAATCTTGGCCTCCTCCATGTCTCTGATGTACTGGCCTGTCTCCTGGTTGCGCCTTCATGCTCTGGACACCACGCTGACAGACACAGCAAACCTTCTTGACACAGCTCGCATTGATATGCCATCCTGTATGAGCTGCAATACCTAAGCCACTTGTGTGGGTTGTAGACTCTGTCTCATGCTGCCACTAGAGTGAAAGCACTGTCAGCATTCAAAAGTGGCCAAAACATCAGCCAGAAAACATAGGAACTGAGATGCTCTGTGGTCACCACCCGCAGAACCACTTAGTCTTGCTAATTGCCTAGAATTTACACCTGTTGTCTATTCCATTTGCACAACAGCAGGTGAAATTGATTGTCAACCAGTCTTGCTTCCTAAGTGGACAGTTTAATTTCACAGAAGTGTGACTGACTTCGACTTACATTGTGTTGTTTAAGTGTTCCCTTTATTTTTAATTTAGTCACTGTCATACTATTACTGTCCTAATTTGTCTGATATCTTGCAATGTATTTGTTCACTTGAATATTACATTTATGTATTGTTTGCTTATCATGCTTTGAGAATTAAATGAAGGTAGTAGGAACTGCATAATAACTTGAAGGTGTACATTGTGGAGGCTCCATCTGCCATGGTTATGTTGTAATTAGAAACAATGAGTTGTGGTTGCCAGCTTTCAATCTTTCATTAAGCCTCAGTGTGTCAGCCAAGAGCATAATGATAAAGAAAGGTAAAGTTTGTTATGCCTTTCTAATACTTGCTGAGGTGACACTTTAGTGTGCAGTGTAATTAATTTATTTAAATATAAGACATGACAAGTACATCACAGTTTAGCCCATCATGCTGTGTTTAAACCCTCTGTGTGTCATTGTTGCCCTCTGTTGTTAAGATGGCCAGTCTGTGCTGTAAGCCTAATCCCCTGTACTGAATAGTGCCTGAGTGGTCTTTAAAACACAGGGGGTAGTTGAGAAAAGGTAATGGTCTCCTCACCTCTCCCGGCTGACTCGTTGTTACCATGTCCACAGAAGTTAGTGTAGAAGCCTTTGGTGTAGCTGTGTACCGGTCACCCACTTAGACAGATGAATGGGGTGTATCTCTGACACTTTAACTGCATGGCCATCAGAGTCACCTAGCTGAGATAAATCAAAGATGGTGATAAATGTCTTTCTGCCTGCAGGCACCTCTCAGGCAAACTGCTCAGTTTAAGACATCAAAAGAGGGCAGAGAATTATGGTAGGAGCTTTGATTGGCCTGTCTGTGTGGGACTTCTAAATTATTAGCCCCACAATGTCTCCATAATCATATACATAAAACCTAATATAATCGCATAGATTAGTGTTACCCAATGACAAAAATAGTTTAAATCTTCTCAAAGTACTTTCGGAGGAATACATTACCCATAGTAATTTATTAAGTTAACTAAGAATAAAACTACAATGTCAAACTACAAAAGAGCAAAAAAAAAATTCTTCAAGTCAAAAGTTTTAGAACTCCCAGTTTTTCCAGTGTTTACTGGTAACTTAAGGTATTTCACTGTAATTGAACAGCTTAAATTATTAAAGTGGTACAGAGGTAAGTTGTTGCAATTAGCGCATGAAAAGATATATGAAAAGAACTGAAAAGTCACTTTTTGAGCATCAAGAAACTGGTGACCTTTTGAGCTTTCCTACAGCAATAGAATATAATTAAACCGCAAATGTTAATGCAAACAATTCCCACAAGTATCCCAATTTCAGCTGATGAATTACAAGCCCATCTGTCTGAGCAAAGACAGAGCTGGAACACAGTGTTCCTACATCCTCTGATGCATTATTAGCACAAGACTGAACTGCAGGAAATAGTACTGTATATCACTATCACAGTGATGGGGGATGGCGAGAAACAAAGCCAAACATTTAAGACACTGAGCCAAAACATTAGAATAAAAGAACTTAGCAGTAGATTTAATTCTTGAAAAAGCAGCAGTGACTCCAGATTTAAACTCCATCCAGCTTTAATATTAACTAAACGGAAGGGTGAGAAAAAGGAACTACCAATGTTGGGGTCCCTCTAAAAAAAAAAAAAATGCTTCCGAAATGCTTAAATGCTTAAAAAATTGCGTGTGTGTGCACGTTTGTGTGTGCGTGCGCGTGCAGTCAAAACTGAATAAATAGATGTATTCTAAAACTTCTTACCAGTAGTGTGTACATACTTTGCATTGTCATTTTCTTCCAGGGACAGAGAAATTTCACACTGCTTTTGTTTGAACAGGCAATCTTGTGGATCTATATAGAATACATCCATTAACAATTAAAATATTGAGCATCCATTTATGGACCCCTTTTTACAAAAAAAAATGGCATTACTATGTTTAATAAATTTGTTTTTCTTTTCCTAGGCAAGCAGTCATCCAAAGGAGAATTTAGCCAGAGCATAGCTGCATAGGAAATGTTTTAAATTTGCTCTCATCATTTGTTAAGGGAAAGATATTAAGAGGCAAAATATTTTACCCTGGAGGCATCTTTCTTACTCTGGGTGAAGTGCATATGAAGACAGGAGTGCCAGGAAAAATTCAGCCTCACATATACACACCATGTAAGTGGTTTTTGTTAGTTTCAAAATAGCAAGCTTATGAGTGAACTTGATTTCGAATTCCTCTTTGAGGCTTAACATAATTGAAAAACAATGAATGAGCATAGACTATGAAATTTAATACTTTATCTACTGCATAAGCCTTTCAGGTTTAAATCAGGCTTTATACTGTATGTGCAATGTGAATCATGGTCACAACTTGAAAAGGTCTTAAATCACTGCCAATTGCTCCAAGCTGTAAGTGTTCAGCATGCAGTGCTCAGTTGGTGATATTTTAAATCTTTTCCAGTGCAGCAGAATGGGAGATGTGGAGGCTGATAAGCCTGAAGTGCTTTTCTCTGCAGGGTCATAGTGGTTGGGGGGTCTTTCACTTTTGCTCAAATTTTCACTCATACATACATACATGTATAACACACACACACACGCACACACACAGACATATGTGTATCCTCCCCTCATACTCATACACTCTCCCACTGTCTCATCATTACAGCAGCAGATTCACTGCTGTGGCCCCCTTGCTGGCTGAGAGATGAGTTTTATTGTTTTAGACGTGTTTAATGATTTATTTTCTGCCTCAGCTGAGCATGACTTAAAATTAGCAACAAACAGCTCTTGCATCCCGAGTGTCCCGCTAGCATCTCCACACAGGAGCCTTTTCCCTGTTACACATCCCACTGACTGGGCTCAGGGGCCTCTGACATGCCTCTTGACCCAAAAATGGAACCATAACTATGCAAGCCATTAAATATACTGTTAGAGGGAGAAAAAACTTTTGTAATATTCTGGTAAACTAAGCTTTTCTTTCATAAGAGGTGTACGTAAAATGAGTAAAATGTCCAGAAATGTTATTGAAAAGTTTTGTACATTTAGATATAATTCAAACTAAATATAAAATTATCAAATAAGTATTTCAGGTTTCTAGGCCAATGTCAATATGCTAAATTACTACTGCAAGTGTCATGGCTTCAACCCCTCCAAAATGATCCCAAGTCCTCCTAAAGATATATGATCATACTATTTTTAAAAAATGTATATCCGTATATTTCATACAAGAGCACTTAACACAGGTTAGCACTTATGAAATGGAAGCAAGACTACAAATTGAAATTAAAAATAGTCTCACTATCATTATTTAATTAAAATTATGTACTGGCTTTAAGCTGCTATAAGTAGATGGGGGGCATTAGTACCCAAGTGGAAGCTACATGTTGCTGCTTGTTAGCGAGTAACTACGTTGATCTGCAGTTCTACAGAAAGAAGCAGCCAGAGAATTTTATTATCATATTTTGAGTAGGTGTTAATAACTGTTCATTGCTCCACTTTACTTATGCTTCTTGTGAAAGGAAAGTGACGTTGTTGGATATTTTGAAACTAATTTAGACTTACTTGCCTGCATAATGCTACTGTATTATTGGTTGTAATCAAAAACGTAATGGTAAGTGTCCATGTTTAGGATGTTGTTGTTTTTTTTTGCATATTTGTCACGTTTCTGATCAAACTCATTTTAATATTATACAAAGAGATAACCAGAGTAAATACAAAGTGCAGTTTTTAAAAACTATTTAATTTATTAGGCCAAAAAAGAGAGATCCAAACCTACCTGGCCTGTGTGACAAAGTAACTGCCCCACTTGTAAATAATGAATTGTGATCATCCACATTTTGCTATTTTACTATCCACATCTTGGCCTGATTACTGCATGAAGGACATGAAGCCTCCTCTCACATTTGCCAAAAACATTTTTGTAATCCCTAACACTTTTGGGAAAGTATTATGTGGACTAACCAAACAAAAGGCACTTTCTATGGAAGGTTTGTCCCATTACTGTACATCTAGTGTCAGAATTTCATAAAAAGAACATTATAACAGTCGTGTGGTGGTGGTGGTGGTGGTGTGATGTTTTGGGACTGCTTTGCTGGACGACTGGCTGTAACTGATGGAACCATGAATTCTGCTCTATACCCCAAAAAAATCTGAAGGACAATGTCCAGACATCAGTTCATGTCCTAAAGCTCAAGCATACTTGAGTTAAACAGCAGGACAATGGTCCAAAACACAAATCCATTTCTGTGTGAGTTAAAAAGGTTTTGGAGTGGCCTAATCAAAGTCCAGACTTGAATGCAGTTGGCATGTCCTTTCATGCTTAAACTCTTCAATGTGGCTGAATTAAAACAATTTTCCAAATAAGAATGGGCCAGAATTCCTCCACAACGATGTGCAGGACTCCTTGATGTAGGGTAGCACAACCTGTTCTTAGACTTGGGGGTCAATTAAGTTTACATAAGCCATGTGGATTTCTATAGCTTTTCTCCCTTAAAAAATGAAATCATATTTTTAAAAACTGCATTTTGTATTTACTCAGCTTATCTTTGTGTAATACTGTATTTCCCCAAACGATAAGAAGTAGCTTATAGATCAATTTTACAGACCAGCATATTGGGTGCGTCTTGCTTAAATGGGGTGGCCTATCTAAAAACACAAAAAATGCATTTACTATAAGTATAATTCAGCGCACAGAAAGACAACGTCCTGTAATTTTTAACTGAATTTAAATGTACTGTTTACTGCAGCAACAAGCAGTTCAAAAAGCAGCGCAAAGCAAAGATAGATCAGTAACTATTGTCACCCTACTTTCAATTTGTGTACTTCAGGTTTGTTGCTGCAATGTAAAACATTTTAGGTCTAGTGTATAATAGAAACTAGGAAAAAGCAACCTTTAACAGAAATAAAAGGTGCAGAAGTTTATTGTTGGCTGGGAAAAGATTAGTTTTTCATTTTCATTTGAATGACTGGAGGGTAGGGGTACTACAGTACAGCAATGTCGATCATCTGTCTACATGTAATTTCTTCAGTATAAAAATAGCAACACTGAAATGCAAAAATTATTAGGCTTACCTTTTTTTCCAAATCCTTCAAAATCAAATCTTTAAACGCCATCGTCATTGCCAAGCAGCTCAATTTGTGCTGATTTGCTGTCACTGATGTCGAACACGCTTTTTGTCATGAATATCGCTCTCGAATATTGCAGACGTTTCTTTGTGAAGCAACAACCTGGAGCTTAAATTATGCAGTGTAGGATTCTGCATGATATCGGTAAGTTCAGCTTAATAATTCACACAATTAAATATGGTATAATGTCACAGTATAGAGTTACCAAATGAGATGCTTTTACTTCAGATCGGTAAATAACATGGGGCGGCTTATCTTGGATTTAAAAAAAAAAAAAAAAGAGAACATTTTCTGCGTCTTATAAAATGGGGCGGCTTATAATGTGGGGCAGCCTATTGTTGGTGAAATATGGTATTAACATGATCAAAACTAGCTTCAGTAACAGATTCCAGGAAAGCTAAACTGGGACCTGTCACTCACACCAGTTAGAGGCAAGTTAACGCTGAAAAAATGATTTCTAATGCATAATCTAGATTTTTTTTTAATAACCATTTTAAAATGGCCACACCAGAGTTCATTAACCAAGTCTTTCAAGGTGCTCCTCCCAGCTGTTTCACTGAATTCTCTTTAGTATTGCCCTATGAAAAGATGTAATACAATATTTTTCAAATGTGAAGGGTGAGATACTGTACGCATATGTGCAAAACTACCCAAACAAGGAATATTTTTTTTCTGTTCTTAATACAGTGATGGTATAACCCATATAAAGGTTGGAAATGACCTTTTTAACTCGACACTTATTTTTTAGGTAGAATCTAGTCATTCTCGAGTTGGATTCACATCCAAAACTTGCTGTAGGCTTGGTCAAACTCTATACTGTATTCAGGATTCTTCATTCTTTCTCATGCTTTTTTGCTTTCTTTGTAAGGATCTAGGTTGATAGAAGCTCAAAGGTAATCACTGTTGACAGTCAGGGCCCTCGGGTGAACATGTGCCTTGATTGCCTTCAGACATTTCTGCATTGCTGCAGTCCTTTAGTTCTGACAACATGACTACAGAGGGCTACGGATTATATCGACATTAACCTAGCACATATAGGTTCTAGATATTCTATGCTCAGTGGATGTATGGAATGTGTTATTAATAGTATAAAAATCATGATTGTATTTCACTTTTGCTTGTTCCCTCTCTAGTTTCCTACATTAGCATCCTCCCTATGTCATTATAATGAATATTCTATTAACTGTAAATCTTTACTCAGTTCACCTCTTAAATCTTAGATATTTCATGTATTTCATATATATAGATTTCATATTTCATATTCCATATTTTTCTCTCGTTGTCTCTGCCTTTTTCTCTACCAGCGATACTGTCTTAGGAAAAGCCTCTGATAATCCTTGTTACCCTCATTATCTCTTTTGTTGAGCTTTTACACTCCATTCAATGTGGTAAGCCCCTACTGGCTTGATTCCAAAATACTAGAACGTCACCGCAGACATGAAGATATCGGACAGGAATAGTAACATTACCATTTGGTAAAGTGTTAATATGCCTGCTTAGAAATGGATACTCCCTCCATAAGTAATTCCCACCATCTGGAATAATGCAACTTTAGTGCAGATTTTATGAGCTTGTTTTCCTACTCCAGTTCGGAGATGTGATTTATCAAAACTTCTCATTCAGCCTACCGTAGCTACAATCATCTAATTGTCTGATAGATTTCCTGCTCTTCACATGCTGCTTAAAGCAAAAAAAACCCTCAATTTAATTCAGCCCTTAAGCTTCAAATATGTAAATTACTATTGCTTGCTAATGTAAGGTTTTGCTCAGCGCTTTAGGAAATATAACAAAAACGAGCACTTCAGCTTTGTTTTAGATAAGAGTTATTGATCATGTTTTAAATGCAAACCGTGTTGGCTGTGGTCTTGACTTTCTGGGAGTGATTTGGCCAGTAGCACTTCCTAGTAGCCCTGCAAAATGGGATATTGAGCTTTGCTTATGAGCTGCACAACACAGAAAATGGGTATGGATAGAAACCCTGATTTCTGCATGTTGGGCTCTTATAGATCCAACTGTCATTTTCATTTTCAGGGTTCACCCGAAGCGGTTCTGTAAATAGCTTCCCACCACTACATGCTTTGTCCAAACTCCCCTAGAAACCTGTCTCTGTGCTGCCTGTCACGACAGCCATTCTCCCTGCTTCAGATCCATTACTGCTGCCAGCAACAATACATCTCCCACACACTGTGTCCCTGCAGGAAGGGGCCGAGGTGGCCTGGAAAAACAGCTTATATCATCAGGAATTTTACTGTCTGTAGATCGACTTTGTGACTTTGAGATGAACTGCGGTTTCTTCCCTGTCCAGATGGGTCAGCTAGTACTTTGTTTCTGTGAAGACTAACCCCAGCCATTAGTAATAATGATTGCCATGGGAGGAGAGGTGGTGCCAGGCTTTGCTTCTTCTCTGTCCTTTCTTCATTCTTTTGATATCAGATGCATTTGTTTACAGCAGAGGAAGATCTAAGCTTTGTGATGTTCCTTAAATGTCCATTATAGAAGGAGGAAGAAGCACATTAAGAAACCAAATCTCATGCTGAGCCTAGCTGGCTTCTTTATCTTCATCCTCTTGCATCTCTGCGATTTCAGAAAAGTGGCCATCACTGAGTTTTCCACCGGCAATCGTTCAATTATGTGTTATCATTCGAAAACATAAAGGGATGCGTCATGCAGAGAAGCGTTATCAATGCTAGTTTTAATTAGAAATCTGGTGGGAAAGGGACACTAGCAGGAGTAACTTCTATGAAGACCTTCATGCATCATTAAACAGCAGTCAGGCAAAACCAAACCTTTTAAATGGTAACGGCAAACTGTGAGGGGAGGATGACCCAACAACCCAGGAGAGACGCATTGGCTTTATTATTGACAGTGGCTTCTATCATGGTGTTATCGGTGTTTATGTATTGCTTATTTTCTTTTATTCAGAGTACACTTTCATCAGTCAGGTGTGATTGTAACAGTAGACTGTCATAAAGGATTTTTACTGCTTTGTTTATTTTTTATTTCCCAATTGGTACAAGTGTTGTTTTTTTCTGATTGATTTATTTGTTTGTTTGTTTATTCTTTTGTTCATTCCAGTTTGCTCAATGCTGAAGATAGTTTCTTAAACTCAAAATGGCATATGTTAAACTCGAGATGTATATATCACTGATGCATTTAAAAGCTCTGCTCACAGACCCATATGAAGCTATAAATCAAAGTGCTTCTTTTTCTGAGGTATAGAGGACAATGTAATTGCTCTCTTTACTGAGTGGATTGCAGAAAGTCTAGCCTAGCAGCTACATGAAATGGCTGCCTCTGCTTTGATTAATAGATGTTTTTACACGGCTGTCCAAGTGCAGATTTGCCCCTCGACTTCCCATGAATCATCATATGTTTTGTATCTTCTGGTTGTTTTGTCTAATTATTTCAGTGGCTTGCAATTTTCTCCAAGATGCATGAAATTGCTTGTCTCCATGTTCATGAATGTACATGGCTGTGATAGGTGATTGGCCATGCATGCCAAATGAATAAAGGGTGAATATATTTTGCAATAAAAATATGAAAAGGGAAAAAAAAAAATCAATTTGCACTTCTTGACCACGGCTTTACTGTAGCTTGGAGTATTGCAGGAGCACCATTAATGCAAAGGACGTTCCCAGGTTGTACAGAAACCAAGCAGAAGCAGTCAAACAGGTTTTATCGTCTGAATTAAAAATATTTTTTTGTGGGATTGCTTTGTTGCTTTGGAATGACTTGCACTGTGCAAACATTTTACACTGCAAGCAATGTACTGTACAATGTACAGGGATGACCAATGTTACACACAAAGGGCTGGAGGTCTTCACTCCAACCAAGCAGGAGCACAGCTCATCTGACTACTAAGCTGAAACCAGTTGATTAAACAAGTGGAATCGGGTCAGTCTCTGCTTGCTTTTATAGAAGACCTTCATCCACACTGACCCTTTCATGCTTGTCATTTGTTTGTGAAATGGCCCACAGGAATCTCCAACAATTCCACATTTTTGCTCGCTCTTGTGTCTAAAAATTCCTGAGCACTGGTTTGAGAATCACTGGTTACAGGAGTTGGATTTCAGGTTAATGTAAATTGGCGCCTTTTTCTCATGCATAACTCTGCCTTTTACGCTCACCCACACAGCAAAGCGGTTTCTCTGCTGGAGAAATGTATTTGTGTAATGGAGCGCCTTTGCTCTGGCTCTCTGCCCTTCTGCTCTGTGCCACTGTAACTCTGCACGAAGTTTAACGTCAGTGAATGAACCTGCCAGTTGACCACTTGCCCAAGTCATGAATTAAAACATGACTAAGAAATTTCACTCTGAAACATCAAGCGCAGCCCAGCGAGCCGTCTGAATTGAACTTCTCTTAACTTTTGTTAAGAATTTTTCCACTCTCTAGCATATGGGCCTTGGTTTTGGAGAGAGTTGGATAAAGTGATTAGTATTACTGACTTTGAGCACACTGTGCTTTAAGGTGAAAGTATCCGAGGCTGTGATATGAATTATGTAGTTATGCATATGCGTCTGCCGTCTTCTTTTTGCTATGGTACAGTTGGATCTCTTCGCCGCAGTTTCCCACCATTTATTCTTTCATTGGCTGAGAAGCAGATGTTGAAGAGCGGTCTAGTACATCCACTTAAGTTAATAAAATCTGAATAGCAGAATAGAGTGCATGTTTGGCAGGCGGTGCATTATGGTGTGTACGGCTGCTGTGACACACTGGAACAGTCAGAGAGAGGTGACGGGGCAGACAGAGCAGCATTACAGCTCTGCTGCCTGTCAGCTGTCCAGAGCTTCACACTACCTGTTCTGCTGCAACTCTGAGCCCCTGTCAGTCACACAAATGAGCATTGCACCTGTGGATTTATTTAACAATTTTTTCCTATTTATTATTTATAATGTGATTCTGTCAACATTTTTGGTTACAGTTTGGGGGTCAATCGAAAATGTAAACTTGAAGCAGTGCTTTTCTACCTTGTAAATTCCTAATTTTGTTACAAACTCTTTGTGATTTAGTGAATAAACTATAGAATAAATTGATGTGAAAAATAATCATTCAACATTTCTTTAGGCAATTCGACACATTTACATATCTTCTTTCAAAAAGTCTAATGTAAAGGCTGTCTGCTATTACAGTGTTTCAGAAAAGAGGATATATCAGACAAACACATCTTATTAAAAGAGAATCAACTGCAACTTTGGGACTTAGAACCATGATCTGAATGCACATTGGGCGGAACAAGTTTGTTTTGCCTAAAGAAGTTGGCTCCTTTTGTTAATCAAATTGTTTATTTCTTCAGTTAATCATGTTTATGTTTTACATAAAGTGTTACGATGCCGGAACTGACAGGGGAGGGGGACAGAACTGGACAAACAGCTGGGAAGAACAGAGAAAGAAAAAAAAGAAAAAGGAGAAAGAATAAAAAGGAGAGATCGGGGGAAAGGTGGGGGAGTGCAGAGTAAAGAAATCGAGCTTAATGAGACACCAACTGCTGCATTTGTAAAAGAAAAGAAAACACAGGCACAATAAATGTGTCCATTGATAATTATGTTCAACAGGTAAAAATAAATAAATAAAAGAATACATGAATGTAGAGACCATCTGTAAGAAGACGATTAGCTACTTCTACATCAAGTGAGCTTAAACAGGACCATCACTTCCAGCACAGTGTAGATTCAGCATCGGTCAATACCTGAAGTCATGCACATGCTCAAAGTGTTTGGCTTTAAATGTGCCTGTGGCTTATGCCAGCTTTAAAACAAAATCTATACTGTGCTTATCTGTGACGGACAGTGGCTATCTGCTGCTGTTTTCGTGTTGCAGCACGGGGCATTTGCCCTTTAGAAGTCTTTATCTGCCTTAACTGACAAAAGTTTCTCCCTTTCCGCCTGATAAACAGGCTCTGATTGTTAAAGTCTATAGGTCTTCTGTTGCTGTTATCTCCATAGCATCATTTGTGCATGTGTGCGCACTTGCCTACAGACAAGTCCAGCCACAAATCACGTAAGCTGGCCTGCAGGTGTTATCTGATTGCTTTCTGGAGTTTCCTTTAAGGATAATGTATTGGAGTTGGGTGGCTGCCCTCATGCCATGCCTTGACTGTGAGCAGGCGGCAGACCATGTAGCATAGGGTGATTTTTATCACTTTTCCTTCCTTATTCCCCACCCTCAACCACCCCCCACACACACACGCACTCACACACACTCAATCAACTCTCCTTTACCCCCTAGGTACCCTAATGCTGAGTCCTTGCAGGGATTTACATCTTCCCCGCAGAACAGATTGAGAGATTTCAGCAACTTTATATGTTTATGTAATTTTCATTTTCTTTTTGCACCTGTTGAAGTGTGTGCTGGCAAGGGAATATCATTGCACGGCAGATGGTCAGCAGTGTTTTGTTCCTATTTTGGGAGTCAGTAAATGAGGTTTATACACCATATAATTCAAAGCTAATGGCATACACAGCAGTAAAACACTGTAAAAAGAGATCTGTGGTGATTTAAAGCAAACCCTTTATAGCAGATATTAATATTCCAATATTCTGCAGAATGTTTACTGTTTTGTGAGAAATGAATTCCTGAGTTCTGTGTGAAAAAGCTCTGAGGGATGCTCTGGATAACCTGGTCTTGAACTCCTTTGTGCAGCCTCCTTCGTTTAAAAGGTTGTCTGAAATGACAGGCCAACACTTTGGACTTCTCTTCCAATAAATCTTTGTTTGAAGGAGGAGTAGAGGAGCAGAAACTGGGAAATTGTGCAAACCTTTCATGGGCTTCAGTATACTGTTCATCATATTTAGATTAGCAAACCATGGAATTTGATGAGTATGTGGATACGGCAAATAGCAGGATGCATATGATGTGTCTCAGATCAATAATAGCGCAGATATGACTCTCAGACCATCATGAAAATCATATTAGCATATACAGGACTGGCAATGACGGGCTGCATATTTGACCGCCAACAAAAATCCCCTCCCCCAACTCACGCTTCAGCTGCTACTTACCAACATAACCATGCATTTACAGACACAACATTCTCAGTTCTACTGAGCAGTCGGCCTGATAGCATTATTTAATTCATCACTGGCACAAACACTTTGTCACTGTCAGCATTGTTTAAAGCAGATGGGCTCCAAGGCTGGGGTAGCTTACTTAAGGAGCCTTTGTCTTCTCTCTCTTTTATGAACTGTCATAACCTTTTACTGTCACACAGTAGGTTTCAGAGTTTAGATTGGGAATTTTAAATATGGTACAGTCTCAGTGGGTTGAGTGAGAGAGCAGAGTTTTCAAATGCTATCTAAGTCCACAAAAACAAGAATGCAGAATTGGTACAGACACGGGGACAAAGCAGTTTGCAAACTTTCAGAACCATGGACAGCGAATGATGTGCTGGCCTAGCAGGTTGAAGGATGTTTGCACTTCAGTGTTGTTCTGAAATGTAATTTTTTTTCCATACCCTGTCAGATGAACTATGTGTACTAGAAATATATATTAAAGCACAGTAAAATATCTTGCTCTAACACTGTCAGTTTAAGTGAAGGAAATAAAAAGGAATACATTTTAACTGCACCCATATATGTAGTTCATGCTGTTCCAAGACAATATGTTGGTCCCTCTATGCTGCAGTTGGTCTCATGTACTGACACTGTTTTTGTGACCAGGTGAATCAATATTTATTTATTCTTAGAAAAAGAATCAGAAAACTAAAAAAAAAAAAAAAATTTGTACTGTATTCTCTGGCAAAAATTAACAGGCATGTTTGAGGAGCAATAATACTAATAATAATGTTAAAGTCTAAAGTTCGCTGTCAAAAGTAATCATACTGATCCACACAGTCACCACATGTAAAAGCCACATTTTCTCTTCTGTTCACAGATGGCTGTTCTCCTCCATTAATCTGTACTGCTTCCATAGCCAACACCAATGCAGCAGACATCAATAGTAGGCTCACGGCCAAGATTGGAATTGACAGATTTTTGTTCAAACACACAACTGGCAATTGACCAAATTATTATTTTCATTTCGGTTGATCTGTGTTGTAATTGTATTTGAATGCCACTACTACACCTCTAATAAAATATTGTAACATAATGCAGAACTCTTTGTGCTTAACAGCCAGTCGACTCTTCAGCTCTTCAACCTCAATGCATCACTTAGTTTGATTTGTTATTTTAAAAAGCCAGCCAATATTTCATTTAAGAATTAAAAACTGCAATTTGGCCCATTAAAGAGCACATAATGTTATGTTGTGGTTTTAGAAAGTACTGGAAATATATTACTCTGTTTATGTTTATTATCCCCACTTTTAGGATTTGAAGTACAATAAAAAAATTTAACCTTTTTTGAAATGAAGAAAAATCTCACTTGAAAATTTCACTAAAATGTATTTTAAAGGCATACTTCCAGTATGTCCTGTATTCATTATTTAAGCCTTTAACAAAACATAAGAAAACTGAATTTATGAGGGAAGGTAATACATGAAATGTCAATGACAGGAAGAGGATGGGCAGAATTAATCACAGTGAAGCAAAAGCCAATCATCATCCACCTATAAATTAAATGGGCTTGGTACCATACTTCACATTCCTGTTTTACATATTGCATTACTGAATGTTTTAATATCGGTTGTGTATTTTCTTGCATGCTATTGTGTGGTATATGCATTCTGGTAAGCGTTCCATAATTTTGCAGCAAAACTTTTACCATAAAGTTGTGCAACAAGTGGGTCAATGCACAAACTGAATGACACAAATTTCTGCACAATCACTCAAGTATCCATTCTGCAATGCTTGAAATCACTGTCTTTTGTAGCTGTGGGACAGTAAAAAATTCTGCTGTCCATTTGCAAAACTCCAGCCTATTGGAATGTGTTTTTCAACTTCTTATGATATTAAAAACAAGCATCTTTAGGAAATGGGGAAACGTTCACTTTTCTTAAAATGTCAAGATTCAAAGTATAATTTTTTTCGTGCAGAAAGTTGTAGCACCAGCGGTTACTAAGTTTTGGTGTGCGTGACATATTGCATTTTATTGGTCATTTGGGGGTGGGTTATGATGAAGGATGCTGTGGGGCTACGGAATGGCCTAAAGTTTTAAAGTTTTTAGTGTTTTGTACTCTTTAAACAAGTTTAAAGAAACATGAATGTGGTACATTCTGCTGCCCTTCAAGTGCCACACAAGGTAAAAGCTCATGCTGTATGAATGTGCTGGCCCTGCTTTCAACCTTTCATACCACCCCAACACACTTAATGCCACAAAGTGTTTTGTACATTACAATGTGCATGCAACATTTTGTTTTGCAATATATGTTTATTGAACATATAGTTGCTGACGGTGGATTGTTTTTTGTTTTTTCCACTTTCAGGTTTTCCTCTGAGAGGCCAAAAATAAATGGTAAGAAAATGTAGCATGCCCTGTATTTTAAATCAGTATTAATAATTAATAAGTGTTTTGTCATATTAACTGTTCAAATTCTAATAGCCTGGGGTTGAGGATTTAGTAATGAGAGGGACACAATATTCAAACACCAGTTCATATACTGAAATAACAAAAACTAGACTTATGCCTTAGCCAGAAATTCTTCAACAACTTCTTTGTACAAAATCCATATATTCTTCAAATGATGGCATATTGTTGTGCATATCCACCCACTGGGAAGAGACTGAGCACCCTTATTGAAAAACACCACAGTATCAAGTGCCTGACTTCTGAGTAGTCATGATGAACTAATTAAAATGCACTGTGGTAAACTGATGAATACTACATAAACACTTTTACATTTTTCAGTCATTTTTTGTGAGGCTTAAATAAAGTGGTGTGTAAAAAATAAATTAAATAAAGAAATAAAAAGTGTTTGCCCCCCTTCCGGATTTCTTAATGTTTTAAATCATCAAACAAATGTAAATATTAAACAAAGACAACACAGGTGTTAACAAAATGTGTTTTTTAAGAGAAGGATTTTATTAAGGAAGAAAAAAATCCAAACCGACATGGCCATAACCATACTGTAGCTTAAGAGTGATTCATCATACCTGAGTTCAATATCTCTAGCCACACTCAGGCCTGATTACTGCCACACCTGTTCTCAATCAAGAAATCACTTAAGACCTGTCTGACAAAGTTAAGTAGACCAAAAGATCTCCAAAATATAGACACCATGTTGAGATATAAAGAAATTCAATAACAAATGAGAAATAAAGTAATTGATGTCAATCAGTCTGGAAAGGGTAATAAAGCCATTTCTAAAGCTTTGGGACACCAGCAAACCACAGTGAGAGCCATTATCCACAAATGGATACAGTGGTGAACCTTCCCAGGAGTGTCCGGCCGTTGAAAATTACCCCAAGAGTGAAGCAACCACACATCCAAGAGGACAAAAAGACCCCACAACAACATCCAAAGACCTTCAGGCTTCACTTGCCTCAGTTAAGGTCAGTGCTCATGACTCCACCATAAGAAAGAGGAGTAAAAGTAAAGCCAAGACGAAAACCACTGCTGAGCAAACGGAATATTAAGGTTCGTCTCAATTTTGCCAGAAAACTTCTTGATCCCTAAGACTTTTGGGAAAATGCTCTGGACTGACAAAACAAAATAACTATTTTGAAGGTGTGTGTCCTATTAAATCTTTCATAGAAGTAACACTGCATTTCAGAAAAAGAAAATCATACTAACAGTAAAATATGGCGGTTTTAGTGTGATGGTTGGATGCTGTTTTGCTGCTTCAGGACCTAGAAGACATGCTGTGATAAATTGAACCATGAATTCTGCTGTCTACCAAAAGTCCTGAAGGAGAATGTTTATCCATCTGTTCATGACCATAAAAAGGTGGTTCATGCTCAGAAACCCTCCAAAGTGGCTGAACTACAACAATTCTGCAAAGATTATTGGGCTAAATTCCTCCACAATGCTGTAAAATAGTCATTCCAAGTAATTGCTAATGCTTGACCACAGTTTTTAATTCTAATGGTGGCCAAAACAGTTATATTAGGTTTAGGGGGCAATCACTTTGTCACACACGGCCATGTAGGTTGGGATATTTTTTTCTCCCTTAATAAATTCCTTCACTTAAAAAAATTATTGTGTGTGTAGTTGTCTTGTCTTTGACTAATATTTAAATAAGTTTGACAAACATGTGGAGGAATCAGGAAGAGGGCAAACACTTTTTGACACCACTGTACATGTAACTACTAAAACTACTTGAGATAATGCTCTGGTATACAGTAAAATAGAAATGGAAACATACCAACTCTGTTTGAATGGTGCCATTGCATAGTAACTACTGCACTACAGTGCAAATAAAACAAGCAAACTACAACTCTCTTCTCTAAAATTGCCTTTAATTCTTGGTTTGGATTCTCTGTAAAGAGGTGACTGATGACTTGCAAACATACACTATCTTTTGAGGATCTTTCTCCTGTGTTCAGTATCATAATTCTGGCTCCATTTCATATACAGTAACTGTTCTAAAGAAAACTCATAGATTTGAACCCAGAGCTCAGGGTCTGTTGTCCAGACATTTTTGGTTTCTGCTACCTGGACATGCACCAGGTAATCAGTTTTCTGCTGCCGTTGATTCAATGGTTCAGGAGCTGGACTACACTTAAAATAAAAAAGTTGAGATACAGCAGTTTAAAGCATATGTACACTGTTTTTGTTTTCCAGACTTCAATGGAACATGAGGAGGACTATCGAGAGGAAAGTGTGGAACCTTATGACAACTTTGTGGTGTTGCTGTATGAAGAGGGACTAGATCTTTTTTTTTCTGAAGCCAGTCATTTCTGACAATTAATGTCAAGCAACACACAGATGCAGCCTTGTGCTGCTTTGCCTGAAGCACAGTCACTAACCTAAATGTGCATAAATGCTTCATAATGCCTTCAAAAGTGTCATGCCTTTATGTGTTGACAGTTGTTTGTTGGGCAAGTGCTCTTTGGTATCTAAGCATATCCAGGCCCACATCATCATATGTGGGACAGCTGTCTGCCCCTGCACAGAAGACTGCTAAAGTTCCCAAAACCTCCAACACCACTTTCAGCAACATTCGAACACGGCCGTTAAACCCTCATGGATTCGATTTCATCATAAACGAGCCCAAGAAGTGTGAGACCAATGTGCCGTTCCTGGTGATACTCATCAGCACAACACATAAGGAGTTTGACGCTCGTCAGGCAATTAGAGAGACCTGGGGTGACGAGAGTACGTTTAGTGACCTTCGCATCATCACTCTTTTCCTCCTCGGCCGCAGCACTGATGCCGTCCTTAATCAGATGGTGGAGCAAGAGAGTCAGATCTTCCATGACATTGTAGTTGAGGACTTTGTGGATTCCTACCATAACTTGACCCTTAAGACTTTGATGGGAATGCGTTGGGTGGCCACGTTCTGCAACCAGGCTAAATATGTGATGAAGACTGACAGCGATATATTTGTCAACATGGACAACCTGGTGTACAAGCTACTAAAACCAGCCACCAAACCCAGGAGGAGGTATTTCACAGGCTACGTCATAAATGGCTCACCTATTCGGGACATGCGCAGTAAGTGGTATATGCCCAGAGACCTGTACCCAGAGAGCAAATACCCGCCATTTTGCTCTGGCACAGGTTACGTGTTTTCAGCAGATGTGGCCGAGTTGATCTACAAGACTTCCCTTCATACCCGCCTGCTCCATTTGGAAGATGTTTACGTAGGGGTTTGCCTGAGGAAGCTTGGCATTCACCCGTATCAGAACAGTGGCTTCAATCATTGGAAAATGGCCTACAGCCTTTGTAGATACCGTAGAGTCATCACTGTGCACCAGATCTCCCCTGAGGAGATGCATCGGATCTGGAATGACATGTCCAGCAAGAAACATCTCAAGTGTTAGTAATGCCTGAGAACTACTATGTATCTGTGCCCATTTTCTTTATATATATACAGAACATAAAGGACAAAACATGCAGCAGTGTAACTTGGAGAGCACATGCTGTATTCTCCGTAAGCCCCCAAACAGCCTGTGACATTTAGTTGACTGAAAATCCCCATGTTTTATTAGTCCCCGCGAGCCTTTGCTTGGAACGGAGAATCTCGTACTGCTGGCATGCAAATGCAAGGTGCACTGAAAAGTATTCTGCAAGTTTGAGTGGTTTTGCCATGCCAGTCTAATTGCATCAAGGGGAGGTGCACCATGCTGTTTCCGAATACCTGAAAGGCTAATTCATGCATAAACTGTTTTTTACACTGTAGTGATTTTTGGCTCAGCTGCTCAGCAAAGGTACTTCTAAATTGGATGAGGCCAGACATGAATGTCCTTGACTGTTTTTCTTTCCATTGCACATAACTGCTGGATGTAATTCGACATGGGTGTTGATGGTGATCATTAGATGATATATTCTTACAAATATTCCAACAGATTCTTTTTTTCACGTGGAAGCGCCTGAGTTTGTTTTGTTTACATGTTAATGTGAAGGGGGAAATAGTTTTTGGTTTTCTGTATTAAAAAATTTACAATTCATTATTTATAATACCTGGCAAAATTATTTTCTTACTTTCTGTATCCAATGGTTAATGACATCAGATCTAGCTGGCTCATATTTGCATAACTATTACATACACATTATATATATATTGATTACTTAACACACAGTATGAAGTATCATATAGTGAGTATTACTGTCTTTGCTAAATGCCACTGTAAAGGCATATACCTTGAAGGAATGTTTCATCATGTGTACGTTACCTGTTAATCTATAAGAAGCACTTCAAGGATAATGACCGGACAGTGTAAAGGTTATATTTTCTAGAACTTGTGGAGGCCAAAATTTAATTTATGTGTTTATTTTTTTATTCATTCATATTATTAAGCAATTTGTGGCATTTAACTGTGAAAAGCATAGATAAAGCAGAAACTGTCCCCATGGGAAGTTGGTGTGTATTGTTGTATTATACTGTGGATTTTTTTCAAAAACATAAAAATAGTGAAGCATATTGCAGTTTCTTTTGAAGTGTTTATCTTTTTAATTATATTTTCATTCATTTACATTTAAGACATAAAGGACCAACTGGGATTAACATGTGCATTGTTTGCTTGAAAATGTGCACTCCTATTTACCATTTATTAAATGCGCTTTTCATTCAGAATCAACACTACAGCTTTCACTGCCATTTGTGTCATTTCTGAGTATGATATTTTCATTACCTTTAGCTGAACCATACCTTTAGCAATCAAAAACATAAACCCATATGAATTACTGAAATGAATTGCTCAGATATCACACAAATGCATTCTCTCTTAATAGTTCCTGACTATGATCCCAGATTCCGAATAAAAAGGGATTTCCGCAACAGAAAAAAAATCTATACTCTCCCACGCAGAACTAAATGGTATAGAAGGAGCACATTTAAATCTGAGGACAGTGGTATTCTTTAAAAATGTAATTGGAAGAGTAAAAGCAGACCTCTCCAGTTCACCTTATCTCCACCCTCAGGGATTCACCAGCCACAAACCTTGCCAAGTAGTGTCATTTGGCAAAAGTACAGCCTCCAGACCGTGTGCCAGATACTGACATTGCCAAATTCTATCAGCACAAGTGACAAATTGGTTCAGTCTTCAGTATTGTCGGCTCAAAGCATTAAGAGTTGCAGTGTTGGAAACGAAGGCAGTTTGAAAGCACAGGATGGCTCATGGGTGGAGTTACTGAAATAGCATTGTTAAAAGCAGGGATCAGTAGTCATGGTATTTTTGTTCTAGTCATTTTCATTCACAGTACTGAGGTCAAAGTGTGTGCGCCCCTATAATCCAGCCCAATTTGCCAGCCTAACACTGTTTATGGCTAATGGGATGCACTGTTGGTTTGTCATTTTCTGTATGTATATGATGAACATATTTCTATATATTGAAGTTGCCATGTGATAATGGTCCTGGGATCGAAATACAAACAAGTTGTTGGTCTTATCACAACTGTTGTTGAGCACTGAAGTTATCCGGATAAATGTATAATTTGGCTGCGACCCGTGTTTGGGGGAAAAGGCACGATGACACATACTGAATTCCAGCACCCGGCCATCCAGTCTGTCAATAATAGCAGTTCTTTATTGGTTGCCTTTTAGCTGAGGTTTTTGATTTACTGATTTACAGAAAAAGAACAACAGTAATATAATGCAGAAATTGTACCCACACTTCATGTAGAAAACTTAACTTAATAAAATACTTACTTCAAGCCAGTACTATTTTCAACCACAGTTGAAAATATTGTGATTTGGAACTATTTCATGTGTTTTTGGATTCATGTCTCATTCAGTAGCTAACTTTTTGGTTTTGAATGTCTGTCTATTACAAAGCATATGTGCCATGGAATCTAAAAATCATGCTGGATAGTGCAGTTAGATATTATTTATACTTCCTTATTCTCAGCAGCTGGACTTTTATGGTTCTGGAGTGTGTTAGATCAGTCATTTTTTATTACACAAAAGCTTTATAGATTAAATCTGGATGATTCTCCAAGGGTGTGAAGCACAAGAATCACAGGTGCATGTACATTGCACTGCCCAAAGTCAAAGTGCATCACAGCTTTGTAAATTCAACATTAGCCTTAAACCATGGAAAATACTATTAGATGAATGTATCGACTGAAAAGCAATTCTGTTTAATGCTCCTTTAGCAACATAAAGCAATCTCTGCTTTACTGCTTCGGCTTGTAACCTATGTTCTTAGGCACAGATTAATGAACAAGGCACCTCTAGCATTTAAGCATCAACACTGTCCTGAAAAAAATTAAGCAGTATATACGCACATGACGGCATTCAGTTCAGTGGGGAAAAAATGGTTCCATTAATTCTTATTGGATTACATACTTATATGTACAGTACAGTTCACTTGTATTAAAACATTCATTATGGTATTATGGAAATGTGCTTTTCCCCATAAATAAAACATCTTACATTTGGAAGGAGGTATTCTATTAATATAATAACACAATCTTCATGTTTCATGGTATTAATGTGCGCACCAACAAGCAAAACTTTCAACACAAAGACCAGAGAAAAGAAAATAGAGGCATTCTCTTTTTCAATAAATAATAATATTAAGAGCTTTGCTTAAAAAAAAAAGCATAGGTAACAATAATTATAGAAATTCTAATTCTCTTTTTTTATCACTAGCTATTGCCACCTGAGAGCATCAAGAGTTAGCAGGGCTGGGTTCTGCTCTGTACTTGGGGACGGGGGCAATGGAATGTTGTTGAGAGGCATAGCAGGGGCAGCATTTAGGCCAGGGGGCTTAGCGAGTGTGTGTACGTGTGTGTGCTGAGGGAAGGTTGTGTCTGGAAAATTGAACAGTGCTAACTTTCAATGAGGAAGGTACAAGGTGATTGTGAGGAGGAAGGAGGTAAGGGAGGGAAGGTGGAGCTGGGAGTGTGTAGGAGTAGTATGAAGGTTGGTACTAAAACCAGCCTACTCCTATGACATTGTCTCTTCTTTCAGGGCCTCCCTCCTCCTCGTCATCCTTATCGGTCACGTACGTGCCATCAGGTAACACTCAGCTGGGCAAAGCCAATCAGCTTCACTTCGTCTGGAATCTCTGTACTGTCGCAGCCAGATGCCTGCACATACACAATGCAATAACATAAATGTATAAAGTGATGCCTGAAAGTTTGTGAATTTTAGAATTTCTACATAAATATGACCTGAAACATCTGGTTTCAAAATTTTATCAAGAAAAAGATACAATTTTGCATATTTTAATTATCTTTAATATCATTTATGCTTAAGCACCACAGTATAAATGTAACATTTTCTTACATCTCTTTACTTTAAAAAAGAATTTATTTGAATTTACCTTAGTGAATCTGCAACTAGTTGTTTGTAATATGCATGAGGACAATGTATTTTTAACCAGTCACTCTGGCAGTTCAACTGCTTTTAGTGACAGACCCAACTGCCTTAATACAAGTGTTTGTACACTCCAGTCTCAAGCGGTAAAATTTAAATATAATCTTCCTGCATATATTAGGGCTGATCTGTGGTGTTTACCATAGTTGGAAAAAGAAAATGCCCATAGCTTTTGCACAAGCCACATTTTATATTCTTTTTATAAGCATAAAAATTCAATCGCATACTCAAATGTGCCGGAAGTACCTAAACTATTGCATATGACAGTAAATTTTAAATAAATTTTTTGTAAAGGCTTCCTAGCTCATTGTTTTTCTAAAAAAAAAAAAAAAAAAAATGAAAGCCTTTGTATGGATTGTTACAATTTCAGGCCATTTTATTGTCTGGCCTGATTTAAAAACATTATTTTGATGACTTAAGTCATCATCAAAATAACTGGCAGATTTTGTTGAGTTCTATTAAAATCAACAGTGACCATACTTAAAAGCAGTGGAATATGTCAAAACAAGTGAACGCATTGGTTTGGAGGAATATATATATATATATATATATATAGTGACTTGAATTTTTTTCCATGTTTGTCACACTTAAATGTTTCAGACAAAGACGACAAAAGAAAACGTTTGCTTTTTTAAGTGAAGGATTTTATTATGGGAGGAGAAAAAATCCACACCTACATGGCCCTGTGTAAAAAAGTGATTGCCCCCTAAACTTAATAACTGGTTATGCCACTCTTAGCATTAAAAACTGCAATCAAGCGTTTTAGAAAACTTGCAATGAGTCTTTTATAGCACTGTGAAGGATTTTTGGCCCACTCATCTTTGCAGAACTGTTGCAGTTAAGCTACATTGGAGGGATTTCGAGAATGAACTACCCGGACTAGGCCACTCCAAAGTCTTCATTTAGGTTTTCTTTAGCCAATCAGAGGTTAATTTGCTGGTGTGTTTTGGATCATTGTCCTGCTGCAGAAACCAAGTTTGTTTCAACTTGAGGTCACAAACAGATGGCCAGACGTTCTCCTTCAGGAGTTTTTGGTGGACAGCAGAATTCATGGTCCAATTTATCACAGCAAGTCTTCCAGGTCCTGAAGCAGCAAAACAGCCACAGACCATCACACTACCACCACCATATTTTACTGTTGGTATGGTGTTCTTTTTCTGAAATGCAGTGTTACTTCTGTGCCAGATGAAATGAAACACACCTTCCAAAAAAGTAACATTTTTGTCTTGTCAGTCAACAGAGTATTTTCCCAAATGTCTTGGGGATCTTCATGATGTTCTCTGGCTAAATTAAGACGAGCCTTAATGTTCTTTTTGCTCAGCAGTGGTTTTCATCTTGGCACTTGCAGGAGAGTTCATTTTTGCCCAGTCTCTCATGGTGGAGTCATGAACTCTAACCTTAACTTGGGCAAGTGAGGCCTGAAGTTCTTTTTGATGTTGTTTGGGGTCTTTTGTGACCTCTTGGATCAGTTGTCGCTGCGCTCTTGGGGTCATTTTCGTCGGCCGGACACTCCTAGGAAGGTTCACCATTTTATCCATTTGTGGATAATGGCTCTCCCTTTGGTTTGCTGGTGTCCCAAAGCTTTGGAAATGGCTTTATAACATTTTCCAAACTGATAGATCTCAATTACTTTCTTTCCCATTTGTTCCTGAATTTCTCTTGATTTCGGCTTCTGAGGATCTTTTGGTCTACTTCACTTTGTCAGGCAGGTCCTATTTAAGTGATTTCTTGATTGATAACAGTTGTGGCAGTACTCAGGCCTGGGTGTGGCTAGAGAAATTGAAGCCGGGTGAGACGGAACACTGTTAACTAATGTTTTAACAGGGGGGAATCACTTTGTCACACAGGGCAATGTAGGTTTGGATTTTCTCCTTTAATAATAAAATCCTTCACTTAAAATGCATTCAGTGTTTACTTGTGTTGTATTTACATTTGTTTGATGATCTGAAACATTTAAGTGTGACAAACCATGAAAAAAAAATCAGGTGGTGTGAAAAACTTTTTCATGCCACTGTATGTACAGGTTTGTAGGTGCGATGAGTGATGGGGCTGGGGGATTTTACATAACTGTGAATGTTTCTGCTGCTCTAATGAATCAAGCTGTTGTTTGATCCTCCCTTACGAGAAACGAAGATGAAGATGATGATGAAGAAACTGTGAAAAGCAGGAGAAAATCCACTAATGAAATTCTGCTGTGCTGCCTGTGTCATCTCTGTCCCTCGAATGGGTTTGCAGCTGTATGTAAAGTACAATCTGAGTGTGTCTGGGCAGCAAGAGGGTCTTATCACAGATAGCACACTCAGAGGTTGGAGAGGGCCCGAGAGGTGATCGATCTCTCTCTCTTTCTCTCTCTCTCTCTCTCTCTCTCTCTCCCTTAGACACACTGCCTTAGACAGCTGGAGATTCAGCTTTAGGCCAGACAGCTTCCAGCAATTTATGGATGGGCTTAGTAAAGCTGTGTGTCTGTGTGTGTGTGTGTGTGTGTGTGTGTGTGTGTGGTGTTTTTTTTTCCCTACACAAAGGCTGAGAGTAGTGATGAAAAACATATCTGGGGTAATGTTTTCCCTCTGACTCCTCTCAGCCAGGGAGGGCAGCTGTGGCCTGCACAGCGACCTGACCATAAAACTACACACACTAACATCAGTCACATAAATCCGCCCAGTGAAATGTTATGAATTATACCAGTGAGAAAAGAGGAATTATAAATTTCTTTTGTACTCTGTACTCGGTAGTTGTGCAGGTGAAGGTGCGAACACAATTTGTCACAGCTCGATGTACAGTGGCACATAGCGACTTGGGTTTCACATTGTGAAGAGAAGACTGATATAAACAAGAAATATGAGACAGGCGAGTGCGCACAACTGTTCACTGGCTGCTCCTTGTTAAACTAACTCCTGATGTCTTTAATTTTTCCTATGAAACATTCAAGGCTACTCTCTCTGGAGGATGTCCCAAGTGATAAACCTTACTTTCTCTTAAGCATTCCCTGTTACTATAAAATGCACTATTAAAAATGAAGGTGCCAAATCTGTCTCTTTGGAGCAATGCCATAGAAGAAGCGTCAGGCTCCTTAAAGAACCTTCCAATAGATGGTCTCTTCACTTAAGTTCCTGTACCAGTTAAAAGTTTTTCCAAGCCCAAAAACATTTTGGAACCTTTATTTTAAGAGAGTAGGTGTAGACATCTGCTTTAACTGAGCGCTCCAGAGTCCATTAGCCTTGATTTGCCAGTTTTATCACGGTGAATTGAGGGAGCATGCATGCAGCTGCTGAAGAGACATTTTACCACTGAGGATAAGAGCAGGGTGAGCAGCACACGAATGCACAGATGTTGTTTACCTCCACTGCAATACTCCATCTACAGAAGTGATTAAAATGGCCGAGGCCATATTGTGCTATCCACTGGGACATGCGTAAAGTATTTAACATCTCTTACGCCCCTACGGTTCGTGTCTCTGCATTGACATGCATTACATGCACCTCTGCGGATTGTACTGACCATTATTTCAATACAAGAAGGAAGGATAGTGTCATAAGGAGAAAAATTATATTGTCTACAAGGAATTTAGCATCAAATGTCTACAGCAGCTGACAGTGATTTCCTTAAAAAAAAAACAGCATATGCCACTGATATTAAAGTCTTTTGTTTGGCCTTTGCAAGGCTCAGCGGGGTTCCCTCTAATGCAATTCTTTTAATGTGTTTAATTAGAAAGGCCGTCTTAGCATGAATTTGAGGATGTTCTTATACACATGAAAATCAAAGTAAGCTGTTGAATTCTGCATAATACATTTTACCAGTTAAATGACAAGGAGTTAAGGAATACTAAACTGTGTGTGCTAAAAATAAAGTGATAGCATTATTTATGATGAAACCTTTGAACAGCTGTAGTATGAGAGGTTAGTGTATGTAAATATATGCTGTAATCTAGGGTCAGACATTTAAGTAAGACTTGAGCATAAAATTATAATGTTCACTTTATCCTTTTATGCTTCCAGACATGATGCGTTTTGGCATCTTCTAATGGAACACTCACCAGCTTAAAGGTCAACACCTTATACGTAACTGGGTCTTCTACAATCTTCTGAAGGTTAGCAGCAACTGAAAGATATGTGAAGAAAAATGTATTGTCGCACGTACAAAGCAATCCTGGAATCCTATCCTACAAGCAGTAGTCTTGACATGCACTAGATGATATTCAGGAAATGGGTCAATTCTATTGAAAATCCACAGGAGCAACATTACCAACTACAACATCATGTCCATTGACCAGACCAGCAGAAAACAGCTCCTGAGAAACTCCATCAGCAGTATCTATAAAGAGAACACAAACACACATGCCATTAGTTGGAAAAAAATTAATTTAAATTAAATTAAAAATTAATAGATCCCCCAGCAGAATAATTATTCACTCAACAGTAAGACAATTTGTTCAGACATTTAACAATATAAACACAATGATTTATAATATTTTACTGATATTAATTTCTGATATTATTCATGTACATACATATATTTCTTATAGCAGTAATATACTTGTGATTATTTACATTTTTTGTTAAGGGGGCACTATCTTAATGGACAACATGTATGGTTTCACATTGATTTTTCAGGCTTGGTGGTCTACCCTTGCACAGTGAATATGAAAGGAAAGCACCGTAACTTCTAATGATCTGTGAAGGTGGTTAGAACAACAGCACACTACAACTGTACTAACCTCTAATAAAGTGTAGAGAGAGATACCACAAAATTGTGGGGAAACTACAATGTATTGTCTGTTACAGGGAAGGAATGATGTTATTTAAATTGAATTTAATATACCATGATATTTAAAGAATGAAATCCTATCACAGATGGTAATATCATGAATTAAGTTCTCACCTTGTCCCGGAGTGAATTCAAACCGGATATCATTCAGCTCCTTCCTTGAGTTCCTGACAGAGAGAGAGAGAGAGAGAGAGAGAGAGAGAGAGAGAGAGCGAGAGAGAGTGAGTTCAGGACACCTGTCTGTCCAAGAGTCAGCTAATCTGTTGTTTCAACTGCGCTAACCTGAGATACACACAACATGCATACAGAACACACACACATTAAAAAAGGAAACATGTTCATCGTAACACACCCAAATTGTTTTCAAAATCTTAATATGCTGCAGATACATGCTGTATACACTTAAATATGCAACCAATGAAGGCCTGAATAGCACATGATGAAAACATCATAATGCTCATTGACACCTATTTCAAAATAGACTGAAGCAAATTAGATATACGATTCCTAATATAATCAGCTGAGTATCATTATTACTGTTTTTTTTAAAGATTAACTGCATTTACATTGATTTCTTTAACAGTAAAATATGCATTCAGTCTTAATCATTCCTCACGTTTTTAAATATGTAACTTCAGTGAAAGCAAATTTGCACTCGTCTTGTTTTCCAGCTCAGTCAGGTCTGCTACATAAATCCCATCATTCAGCTCTGTCTTTATCTTCCTACCTGACAGAACCATGCCAAGACAATGGGAGACAGTAGAATCAGTGTCATTCTTCTTAAAAGGAAGAACAAATCTCTAAGGCTGGGTGTGAAAAGCACTAGTGGGAGTGATTTTGGATGCAGGGCCCACCATTTGGTTTGGAGTTTCATTCAGCGTTAATTACACTTGGCTCAATAAAGGAAGGCAGCCGTGCAGCATTTAAGCAGCGCAAGACCAATCATTACACCAATCTCTACCTTATACACTCTGTAACTGCATTCTTTAAATTGCTCTGTATTGTTAAAGCCTAGGCTGAACATTTAAGAGCTGGTTCACCAATGATCACTTGAGTAACTGACAACACAAACTACAGGCAGAAACTACCGGTTATTTTTGACAATAAATTATGTTTCCCATGTTTTCATTATGGCGTAAAAACTCTGTTACAGACTACGCATATTGCAATGTTGAGGTGTTTTGTGTATTTAAAAAAATCTTAACAGTGTGGACCATTAGTGCAGTGAGCATAACTGTAACTGCACCCTTTTTTATACAATCCACTACTTTCTAATAAGGTCTCAGGACTTACTCAGATCTTTAGGCAACAGTAGCTGCAGTTTTTCATTCCTAACAAGAAGGAGCGTACCTGATTTCAGCCCCACTGGCCGTTTGCGGATAAGATTAAACACCCCTGCATTAAACCTTAATCTAAGTCAGGTGTAGACTATTCCAGAGCGTAATAAATTATGTGACCCTCAAATCTCTCAACATCTAATATCAACTAAAGATAATTGACTCTTACAAAGCTTAAAGAAATCTATAAAAGCTAGTAATACTGCTTTTATTTTTTTTGCTGCCTGAAATTTCATTAAGAAAGGGAAGTTGATGAGAGTTTGAGGTGAAAACATTTGCTGGATTAAGAAAAGGTTCTGAAAAATCTCATTGTAGACAGGAATGCAAAGCAAAATCCTCACATCACTGCCAAGGACCTGCAGGAAGATTTTGCTGGCACAGTAATATTGATGCACTGGCCCACTGTGCAGTGTTGTAGTACAAGCATAATTTACATAGAAGAGTCATTAGTTCTGAATTTGATCTAATCAGAGACATAAATGTCTGAAGTAGCCAAGATGACACATTTTGGAATTAACAGCTGTGGTTTCATGAAACAACATCTTATAGCAGATGCTGATGTCCAGCTGAAGTGTGCAATAAACTGATGGGTAAATAACCAGTTTTAATGATTCATTCTAATTGATTTCATAATAATAATCATAATAATAATAATAATAATAATATTTTTCCAGCAAATAATATATTCAGGAATTTCTATAATGTACAAACACAGGAGTGGACTTCCAGTATTTCTACGAATGCAAAATTCAGTCTGAACCAATTTCTTTTGCCAGTTTTTTTTATAGATACAACACTAATTATCTAAGAATTAAAAACATTTCAATCCTCTTGAAGTCTCTTCCAGACATTTGCCCATATGCCTCAGCAGAGATGCCACTGAATAAACTGGCTGCCAAATATATCATGACTATATTATGTACAGATACTGCCAAACACTTTAAAGTATGACTGCACCTCTTAAGTGGAGCATGGCGAAGGACCTGCCCTTTCTGGTTCAGGTTCATGATGAGTTGCTCTCCTGTTATCGTGCGCACTGCTGAGACAGACCCTTTCTTTGCTGTGACTCATTGTAAGATCAACTTTTGCCAGTGAAAGACCCCTTGTAAATCTCCCACATGCTTTCAAAGAGAACTGGGAGAACTATGCACAGCCTCACTATGCCATTTGCTACAGAGACAATGAAAGGACTGGAGTCTGCAGTGCTGTCAAACAAGCCTTCCCTTCATGCTCTACTTGGGGGACATTTCAAAGAGGAAAGGGGACATGACTGTGTAGCCGTGCCACAGCATGGAAGACTTTTAATACTAGCTGTAGCAATTCTGGCAGCTCGGTGGAGGACATTTTTCAGTCCGGGACAACAGAATCACATTGACAAAGGCCTTTTGCTTTTCTCCTGCCCATTATAGTGTTTAACAGGTAGCTAGAGGGAAGTAATTAAGTCAGCAGGAAGCTTTCATATAAATTACATCTAAAAGCCACTTCAGTGTACTCAGAGTGAAAGCTACTGTGTGACTCCTTCACTCTAAATGCAACTAATCTCAAACAATGACTTTACTGTAAAAAAAAAAAAAACCCCACAAAAAACAATGAAAAATACTGAGGAATTGTAGACATTCAGCCAGCTACTATTCGAGACAGGCGTCTATTTGTCGCAACATCTCTTCAAACCCGGCGTTTATTGGAAACGAGCGTCAATAAGAGATGGGTTATTATTAGAAGATATACGGTAATATATAATTAACAATTTAAGTGTTTTGATCAGTTCTTTTCAAATTAAATAAATATGTATATATACAAATAAGAACAGAGCAAATCAAACAAAGCAACTTAACATTAATTTAAATAAAAATTCCATAAAGTAAACCACTCTGTACTTACAGCCTAAATTTTTTTCTCCAGTGCTACAATAATGTACTGAAAATATGCTGTGTACTTTTCAGTTATATTTTATGAGAGACAATGCAATAATGTATTGTTCTGGTTTAAATTTCCTTCTCAATATCCCTCATAGTTATATAGAAATATTTATCTTTTTTATAAAATACTGTAATAACTTTATTCAAATAAAATGAAATTGAATACCATGAAAAAGTTCAATATTTCTTGACAGTCCATTCATAAAGTAAATTTCCAGCCTCAGTCCATTCATTGTGAAGCTCCCCCAAATTGTTGAACGGATTTTGCTTGGCAATCCTCTCATGACTGCAGTTGTCCACAATGACCACAAATTGTGGCTTACCCTCCTTGTGGAGGGTGTCAATGACTGTCTTCTGCACAGCTATCAAGTCAGCAGTCTTCCCTATGATTGTGTAGCCTCCTGACCCAGATTGAGACGATTTAAAGGCTCAAGGAAACCGTTGCAGGTGTTTTGAGTTAATTAGCTGATTAGGGTGTGACACCATGACTTTCCAAGATCGAATTTTTTATATTCTTATTTTTTGAGACAGTACATTTTAGGTTAAATTATCTGAAAGCTATAATAATCAAGATTCCAAAAAATAAAGGCTTGACATATTCCACTGTATGTTCAATGAATCTATATAATATATGGATTTCACTTTCTAAAAGGAATGTCAAGAAATATTGAACTTTTTCACAATATTGTAATTTTTTGAGACGTGCCTGTATACTTCACTGATCAGTATTTAAAACCTTGCCAACAGCTGTGCCATTCTACAAGCTACACTGGTTTAGTAGATTGACAGTTGCATTAGTTTCATTTTCTCCAATCCCAGATTATGCTGACAACACTTATCACTGATCTCATTTAAGCTTTAAAAATATCCCCAAATAACACCCGTATGCTGTTAAATCCAACACTGCAGTGACAGTTAAAAGGAACAGATTTTAAACCAAACATTCATGTGCACATTAGAGTTGGCATAAGTTGATGTAATGGATCTGACTTCAGGATGCATTGCAGGGTATGGGCGACAATGTGGGCTGCAAACTAAGCTGCTATCCAAACACACACACAAGGATTTAAGTTCTATCTTTATTTACTCCTGCAATAACAGCACATCAGTTACTCAGCTGACAAGCAGCCATCTGCAGGAGCGTGAAGTGAAAATCTCAGCCGGCAGAGGAGGGATAAAGTGAGAGAGGCTCTGTGTGTTATCTGGCATGAGTAGGAGAGGGCTGCCGAACGCCTGTCATAGCCACATCTAACTTACAGGCCCTGAACCTTCCATCTCAATCTGCCTATTTATTCTCCCTCAGGAGCAAACGTGAAAGAGAGAAAGAAAAGGAAAACTACAAAGACTGAGCTGGGATTTTTTGAAGAAGAAGAAATAAAATTGCAGCCCACTTGCCTGGCAAAGGATTGATGATTAAGAATTTGTCCAGTCACCTAAGAGCACACATTACAATATAAAACATTTTTGGGTGCTGGAGTGAAACATGCCCCTACTCACTTTTGAAATTGCAAAAAATAATTTCAGTGGCAGCTTGAAGAAATAAGTCAGGTGTCACAATTGGCACAAATGCCAAAAATGTTCAAACGAAAGCAAGTTTTGACTGTGTATATAAATCAGGAGGGGGAGGTTGATTTTAATGTTTATTTTCAAGATATAGGTCAAGTTAGCAGGCTATCATCATGTTCACATCCAGGTTAATACTTTAAGGTCATTCATACCTCAGTTTGTAAATCTTAATGTGTGTGTGAAAACGAGACTTCAAAATTACATGTATATAACCATGGCTGCCAATTCTCACACAGGAGAGAAGGAAACCACAGTTATTTTGCAGAAATCGCACACATTCAACAGTGGTTTTCAACCTTGCCCTAAGCTGACTGAGATTTCTCTGGAGTCCCTGAATCTTTTCACAATATAATGCACTGTAGATGGCGAAAGACCTAACTACTTTGCGATCTTGGGTGTAGGTTCTATTTGAACTCATTGACAATTCTCTCATGGCCTTCACAGTCCCCTGATTTAAAGATCACTGACAGTTTGTGAGTAGATCTTAAAAGTGCTGTGAATGCAAGATCACCAAAGAATATTACAGAACTAGAAGCCTTTTGCAAGGAAGAATGGGAGAAAATCCCAAGTACAAAAATTTAAAGATTTTAGGTGCTATAAAAACGTTTGTAAGCTGTGATATCTGCCAGAGGAGGTTTTACTGATTATGTAGGGTGGCCAAACTTTTGCACAGTGCAATAATAATGTTTTTTATGGCTATAAAGTAACTAGGCAGTTATCTTTTTGCTGAAAATATTGTGTATTTTTTTCCATAGAGAGAATGTGGTAACATTGTTTCAATTACAAAATCACCAAAATCTGTTATTTATCAATGGGTGCCTAAACTTTTGCATAAGACTGGATTCAGGCCCTTTCCAACTTTTTAACTGTGTTGTAGGCATTCAATTTAAATTAAACCTTCATCCCCAGAATAAGCAACTCAACTCATAGTCTAGGCACTGGTGCTTTCCCATGTGGACTACTGCAACTCACTGTTGGCTGCTCTGCCTTTAAACACACTCGAGCTGCTGCAGGTCTTCAACACCCAAGGTGCACTCATGTAACACCACTGCTTGTATCCATACATTGACTTCCCATTGCAGTGCACATCAAGTTCAGGTTTTTTTCATCTACAGGATCATCAATGGATCAGTTTTCCAATACCTGCAAACACTGATCTGGACCTATACACCACCCAGATCACTCAGATCAGCGGGTGAACAGTGCTTGGAGATTCCACCCCAACGTGGAATAAATCACCACTTTAGGCTCTTCTCATTTGTTATCCCTCACTGGTGGAATGAGCTGCCCAGCAGTATTAGAACTCACTTCTCACTTCATTTAAGAAGTGCTTATAGACTTCGTACCTACCTCAGCACCTAAAACTATGGGACATGTATGCATTAGTTCAGCCTGTATGTGACTAGAAAATAGTAATGTTTCATGTTGTAGCACTTGCCTGTATTTACTGACTAAGAGGACTTGTGTTGGCCTTTATAGTAGCACTCAGTTCAGTGTTGTTCTGTGCAGATAAAATGGAACCTTAGAATTCACTTTTGACAAAAACTTCAGGCAAATAAATAAATGTAAATGTAGAATGCATTTTATGAAACTGTGGAAACATTAAATACAATTTTCAAATTTCTGACTTTGCAGAGGTGATGACCTAAGACTTTAAAACGTCATAACATGATTTTTGGATGAGCTTTAAAAAAAAAAAGCAAAAAGCATTACTGAAAGGAAAAACCTCAACAGTCAGTATGTCACCATTTAAAGTGTTTCTGAAGTCTGACACAAATTTTTGGTTGTCAGAGGATAACTATTGTTAAAAAAACCTTGTTATTGATTTATTTGTGACTTTCTTCATAAAATCTCGCAGTGTGATTGCAAGCTGAATCAGGATTGCTGTAGAGAGTAGAGACATGCGCTTCCATTACACATTTATACTACAATACCTGGACGTATGAACTGGCACATTGAGAAGCAGCTAGAATAACTTCCCTAGCTAGGACATGTGTCAACTTTACATGATTATTATCTTTTTTTTCTTTTTTTTTAATTTGGCTCCTCAGCAACAACATTTGCCATCTAAAGCACACCACTATTTTACCTGTTTAAAAAAAAAGATGGTCTAACCTGCCTTTCCTCAGTATAGCAAATACATCACCATCACTACTACACAACAATGTATTATTATTGTTATACGTTTAGTGTCACTAAGGTTATGTCAAATATTGTCAAATTGAAAAATTATTTGAAATGACAAACATTGAAATTCTTATTCCTGTTGAACTCATTCTAGGTAAACAAGTTTACACTATATTTCTGCATTTGTTGGACAACCAACTTACAATTATAATCATGTTACAGATTTAAGTGTCTTGTCTGTAGATTTTTTTTACAGGTTTTCTTCCATAAGAGCATGATTGGACCCCAGTCTATGGCAAATGGTAAGGTCATGGTATAACCCACCATACTATATCAACCAACGCTTTTACATAGTTTTACATTCACATTGCTGTATATCTCCTCCTGGCTTTGCCCAAACACTTGCACCTGCCCACCCCTCACTTGTCAGTCACAATACTTGTGCTACGACTAGCACTAGCAGTTAACTAGCAGTTAAGTATTTCAACATGCCAATGCGATAAATGACCTAAGCAAAATAATTGTGTGAATCAACAGAGAAAAGCCATTTTAGACATTTATTGCCAAGTTGTTCATGTTTTCACATCACTGAGATGTCATGCTTTCTGTCCACATGCAATCACATACACACAGAAAGAGAAAAAGTGAACAATCTTAGCTCAATGAGTCCCCAGACTTTAGCAGAAATGACATTGATTACCATCCAATCAAATGTGAGGCAGGATAGAAGGCCAGTGGTCCTGCTCCAACCCAGAGGTTATATTTTTTAACTTTTGGTCGCTGTAAAATGGCTCCCTGTTTGTTGTTTTCCCTTTTTCACACTTGCTCATGCTCTTACCCTCTCCTGTTTCTGTTCTTTCAGATTCTGTTTCTTATCAGATTCAATGTGCCAAGCACTCTCTTACTACTGGTCTGACAATAGCAACAAATTAACAACAATTCTTAACAGCCCACATCGTTTCATTATTTCTTACAGAAGAACAACCCTTGTTTAATAATTCTAGCACAATTAATTGTTTTTCCCTTCAGTGCATTCCACTTTTCCCCACAGAGCGGGTAACTAATCAGCATGGCAGCAGCTTTATGACCTCCTAGAATGCAACTTTTTTTATTATTTAGGAACTTACATTCATTCAAAGTCCAAATCTAACATGATTTCATGCAACTCTGTTTATATTCTGACTGAAGGTTCAGAAAAATATGTTGGGATGTCTGTTAGAATAAGTTTTAGAGCCTTCTGGAAAAACAAAACCTTCCCATGCACAATTCATAAAACACTGCAGGGGCCCAACTTTCTACACTGTTTAACTCTTGTTTTTCAAATTTTTATTTTAATTGTACTGCTCCTAGAATATGACATAATAATGAAAATGGGTGAATGCTTTAGATTGCCTTTAACGAGAAAGTAATTTTATAAAGGAATGTCTTGTTATTAAAAAATAAGGAAACTGGGCATTGCTGAAAATATACTATCAATAGTGCTGTATTAGTAAACTGTTCAAAATCTCATATATTGAAGGAAAAAAATTACCAACAAAGTAATTGAACCTTGTGGCTGAGGGAAATATTGTATGGCTTTATTGTAGACACTTTGGATAGCATTAGAGAAAGAACTACCCCTTTAAGGTCCTACTACACCATCTCAGTTTGGTTCAAATGAAGACTTTGATTTGGCCATTTCAGAAAGCCTGTTTTAAGCAGTTGTGTAAGTAAATGTCTGTCATTGTAAATACAGTCAATCAAGCACAAAGTTCACTACAACAAAATATGATCTCTGCTATTAACCCACCACACATGCACATGTGGAGCAGCAGGCAGTTATCACCAGTGTAGTGGGTACCTCAATGGTGCCCAGGCTGGCACTTTCTGATCTCAGGGGCAGTGTTTCAACTGCTAGACCATCCAGTCAATTCAGAGGTGAACTTGCTCTTGATGCAGAACTGAGCTTGAGCTTCAGATCATAGACTGATGACCAGAAATACTCCTGCAGGATTTTCTCATTTTTGACACAGTGTTTTTGTTATGGAATGCATTAAATTTGCACTAGATATAACAGGACTCATGTTCCACAAAATTCCACGTGTGACTCAACAGAACATTTTTCCTCAAGGCTTAGGGGTCATTGTGTTTATAGTTAATATAATGTGAGCCCGTATGTTCCTCTTGGTTAGCACTGGCCTTGTAAAAACCATAGTCTCGTTTGTTTGTGTACGTGGTGGAACTGTTTTTTAGCATCAATCCTATGAGGCCAATCCTTTCTGGTGTAATTGGGATAGAAGCTTAAGCCTTATAAAGAAATGCTATAACACTTTGTGTTGATACCAGTACCAATAATCAGTGAAGCAAAAGTATTTGCCCATCCTGACTTTTTCCATTTTTGCAAAGAAGCATTTTCAAAATTAAACCAACTATCAGTTTGTGTTTTTAGTAATCAGAAACCATATCAATATTATTATCATAATCAATTAGTATCATCTGCCAATTGCAATACTAATGCTAAAAGAAAGACTTTTTGGTAATGCAAACAATCCCAGTGTACTTTAGTGCCACACAAACAATCTGTTCTTCCCAAGCGTAATGAATGCTTCATCAAATATCAATTTGGATTAAATATCTAATAAATACTCTCAGATAGTAATGTTGTACTACTTGCCATCTGCACTGTTGTAGAACCTTCACTGTATTCTATAACTAAGATGAATGTGTCGAACTTCTTTGTCGCTATCACATCAGTCATCAGTCAAACCTAAACATCTGTCAGACAAACATTTTCTTCCCAGCAAATATCTGCTGATACCAATATGATTCTAATATTGTTCAGTTTTATTACTGCTGTTACAGCACAGTGTGATATACAGTGTTATAACCTCCTCTCTCTGAAACACTTTAAGCTTAACCTTAATCCTGTTGTCCAGCACTCACTGCAAAATTGTGCCCTCAGCATTAAATCCCAAATTCAGTTTGACACCTTTCCCTTTTCCTTTCCTTTTCTGAATATTTCTTCTTTCAATCTCTCTTTATATTCTTGTTCCATTCTTTCTCTCATCTTCTTACCTTATCCTCACCTTTAAGCCTCTCTCTTATATATGCCTTGAATGTGGCATTCCTGCTGCCTGTATCTGTCACACCTATGCAACCTTGTCAACAAAGCAGCAATCCTGCCAACACTACAGCAACCCAGGTCAGGGAAAAAAATAAAAGGATTGCTAGTGCAGAAAGGCAGGGAGAGAGAGAAGATAGAAAGACATAACCATGAGTCTTAAATGAGTAAAAGATGCATTTTCTATACACATTTTTCATTTCATTTTGATGAAGCTATTCTGTTGTAGCATATACAGACTAAATCCTGCCATTATTCAAGAAATTGTTCAGGAGCCATGAATTTACCAATATTAATTCAAACTTCACATTTTAAAAAAATGAAAAAGACCATATGAATAAACATTTAAATAACTTTCATTTACTGCAAAAAAATTAAAATCCTATTGACATAAAGGGTTCAGTGTCTCTTTAAATGTCTGAAAAGTGTTACAAAGCCACTTAAGGCTATTGAGCTACAGCTAATCATAGTAAGACATTACCTTCAAGTTCAGACAATTCACAAAAGAACATCTATGGAACTGCAGGTCTTACTTGCCTCAGATAAGGTCAGTATTCATGATTTCATTATTTTACCTAACTTTTGAATAATATTTTGCAGACACTGACTACTAATTAAAACCACAATAGAATACAGTACATTACTGATTACATGTTGTCTTGTACCACTCTGGGTGGCAGCAATGAAAAGAACAGATTAAAAAATATATTTTTTTAAATTACATCCTGACTCAGACACAGAACATACTGACTATTAAAAAATAATTGGAAAAAATCTAAGCAGACTGCTTATTATCTAATTATCAATATTACACGATGTAGTTGTCCACTCTCAAAACTAAACAAGTAGACAGCAGATTCAAAATGTATAGATTAACTCTTGTTTGAATGTCTGATTTACTTACAATGATTCATATCTGATTAGGACTCCCTCACTGGTTACCAGTTCACCTGCTTATTGTGAAATGTGTTCAAAACAGAGTTAATTAAAAAAAAATACATTTTGAGTGTGTTAATGGCATTAGATTTAAAATTTGATTTGTGTTTCCCAGTTCTTCAAGAGATAAGGTTTACATAAATAGAAATATAAATTTGATGTTGCTGTTATTTTTAATGGTTAAAGTTTTTTTCCTTTACGAGTTTTAGTATTTAAGTGTGTTGACTAAGAGGCTATGGTACGGTTCTAGGGAACAGTCCTGATGCTGGTACACATGGTCTACAGTAACATTTCAACACCTAAGCATCCTTTTCACTTAAATTATTATAATACTCTCTACCCTGTGTGTACAGTGAAGACAATCCCGAGACAGAAGGGCTGAAGCACTGTATGGCACAAACACCTGTCAGAAAAAAAAACACAGCTTCCAGCTGATCCTCGATCTGTGAAATGCGACTAATGTAATTCACCCTCCACAAAAAGGTATCACTAGAGCGCATCAAATGTAATGTGATGCTCAGTCAACCGTCTACCACATAAAAAAGGCTGCTTATACACTAGCAGCAAATAAACAGCTCTGCATATGATCCTCACATAGACAGGAGGTTCGGAAACATCCACATCATATTTCTACACAAAAGCCGTCAAAAGCGATTGGCCAAACAGCAGTGTGACGGGTAATGGGAGCTGACAGAGCTCAGAGAAACCCATTGAGCATGATTTGTTCAGCTGCGCAAGTGGAAATGCCTTTAGAGCGAACAGGCCTGATAAGAGAAGTATGATTGGTGTTTGTGTGTGTGTGTGTGTGTGTGTGTGTGTGAGATAGAATTTGAAGTGTAGATAGAGTCTATCAGTGTAAGATCTAATGAGGCAAAACAAAGCAGAAACATGAAAGAAATAGTGTATATAATGTTACTCACATATTGCACCATAAGATATGCACATATTACAGGCTGCAGGCAGGAACAGGGCAAATGGTGTTGATATTTGTGGTACAAAATTATGCAGGTTGAGAAAAGCAGACCTGCACGTGTGTGAGTGAGAACACAGAAAGAAGAGAAACAGTAACAAGAAGAGCAACTGGAAGCCAAGTCCATTCATTTACATGTGAAGGTTAGAATAATTACACTCTCCCTGAGCACCTCTCCAGCTGGCTTTCTTCTAGGGTTTAGGGGCTTTGTGCACTGAAGGGGAATTTTGCAAGGAAGGTTGGGTGTACTCATGTACTGGAGGAAGGTCTGGGAAGAGTGTGCGGGCACACTAGCAACACCAGAGTGGGACCCTGAGAGGAGCCAACAAAGGCTGTTATCACATCACCTCAGAGCACATTACAAGAACAGCCACAAGTCTTCTGTGTTTGTGTTTTGTTTCGTCTTTCTTCCATTTTCACTGTGAGAAAGCTGTACAAAATACATCATTGTCTTTTTTCATTGTCTATTGTTTTTGACAAGTGTCTGTGTGTGAATATGTGATTATATGCAATCCACTGCCTGTTTGTTTGTTTGATTGTTTGTACGTTTGTGCTCTCCCTTGCGTTTAGTTGCCTGTGCAATCTTCTCTTAACAAATCCAAAACCAGGCTATATTTGTGAGAGTAATGAGAATTTGATGCTATAGGCTTTGGCTTTGACATTCTGGCCTTTAAATTATGCTCACATTAGGCTGCAAAGGAATGAAGAGGATCTAAATTCAGTGCAATAACTATAAATTTGGGCTCCCCCGCAAAAATACGCCCTACCTATCTGCACCGTTCTCTTGCTCTATCTTCTAGCCCAGAGCCTCAGCCCTGCTGCAATATATCACATTATCTTATCGAAGATAGAAACACTGCCATCTCTCTGACTGCCAACTAAAACCTAATAAATTTCAGATTTATATTTTCATTCTGCGGCACCATTCATGTTATGACTCAGAGATTTCAAAGTTCTGTTCATTTTGATGTGAAGACACAGGGCTAATCAAACAGAAAAATGAGCTGAATCAAATAATCAACACAGAGTATGTCTAGCTGCATACTAATAAGGAATTTCAAGTCACTTGCCTTGAGTTCACTCACTCATATAAGAAATCAAAGATGAATTTGTGTTCGCACTGCATTAGTGTATTAGTAAGGACATGAAGTGTCGCCTGTGTTCTCTCATTCACCTCAGTGAACCGCAGGGTTTGAAAGCGGTTCAACAGATCAGCTACTGATCTCAAAACAGCTTTCAGTCTTTTCTTTTATACCTTAAAACTGAGGGGAGATGTGTATTAGAGAAGACAGGACATTTTCCACCCAGAGCAGTGCGCAGCAATTCAGAACATCCAGCAGAGCATATCACTCTAATTTTAGGCACTTCCTCTCCCTGGACTCTCGACCAGGCCGAGTGAAAGGGATCGTTTGAAAAGGGACACACACACACATACACACACTCTTTAGCACACAAAACACAGCTATTAGGTCGCTTCAGAAAGCCAACATGCCTGAGTGGTTCTGGCTTTTTCCATCTTTTAAGAGCTGATGAAAGCCCAAAGAAAGGAGAATAGAAAACCAAGCACTTTTCTCACCTTAGTCTCAGGACCATGTTCACAGCACCCTGAACATTCGGGCTTTTCTCCAGAGGTTGAACCTGGATAGGAATTAAAACACTGGTTACTTTTTAAAAGCAAAAATATGACATTTACTCACCAAAGCACCACTTGACATCTACTTAAATTTTACAAGGTGTTATACAGAGCACTGGACAGTGATTAAACAGGTAGGGGGAAGCTCAGCACCACTGTAAGAGTCTCAAGATCCTATAAAAACAATGGCATCTGAAATCTCACATGGTTAAAAATACTGATGACATCATTTGTTTATAATTTCTCTACCTACCCCAATCAAACACAACATTAAACCCATCTCCCTAATATTATGCAGGTCCCTCTTGTGCAGCCAACTGTGTATTCTGACGCCTTTCAATCATAGCCAGTAATACATTTTTGTGCCACAGTAGCTTTTCTGTGGAATTAGACCAGACAGGGCAGCCTTCTTGTACCACTTTTAGTATGTACTTACCACTGCATGTCAGGAACACCTTGTAATTTTGGAGATGCTCTGACCCAGTCATCTAGCAATCACACTTTTGCTCTTGTCAAAGTCACTAAGGGCCTGACACTCACCCATTGTTCCTCCTTTCAAGGGTTGACTTGCTGCACTTGCTACCTAATATATCTCACCCCCTGACAGATGCCACTTTACTGAGATAACAAGATTGTCAATGTTATACACTTCACCTGTTGTGCTATTAATGTTGTGACTGATATCTGTATAACAATATTTTCTACTTCTGCAATAGCTTGTGTGAAGAACTAAAAGCAAAATTATATTAACTTCAAAAATGCCACCTCTCATCTATTCTGTTCTGGCTCTTCTTCAACAAGGCATAAATGTTGATATTCTATTGTAAAAGGCATACACAATCTGTGTAAAGGTTGGGAGATGTCAGCTTTTCTCATGCTTGTGTTTGTAAGGGTGTGTTAATTGTTATGCTATATTGGTCAGTCACGTTGTAAAGCTTTGGTTGTTGCCTTGGATGTGTATACGGGGTTCTGCTTTCACTTGTTTGGACTACTGGAGGCACATATGGGTTATTGTATGTGTTCACCGTTGCTTAATGCATTTAACAATAGATTTCATGAACACTTTGCATCAATAACAACTGTATTGTATTATCAACCTATGAAGACAACTGTAGGCCTTCATATGAATGCATGACTGCTGTGTTTGATCAAACCAGCTGTTTTGAGTGGACTTGTTACGAGTTTGTTTACATGAGAAAATCTGTGCTGTATTTCAAATACACTTCAGTACATGAAGCACTGTATTATAATGTAAGGTTCTGCCTCTGTGTGCTTGTACATTACTACAAACTAAACCTGGGCACGCTTTGAAGACACTCCCCTGAAAGCATGAACATTGATGCTGCTGCACTTCAATGTAAGACGGAAAAGTCAAAACAGGAACAAAACAGTCTAAAGGTAGAGTCTAAAATAATCAAAAAATACTCTTTAGGCTGTTCCCATATCCACTAGGAATAGTGTGCCTCCAGAAGTCCATTTCAAATCACTTTTATATAACACAGCACTGAGAAAACATGAGAGATTTAAAGAGGGAGAAGTAGAGAGAGAGGTTTAAAGCGAAAAAATAGCCAAATAAAGGATGAAGCAAAAAATAAAGATAATGCTATTGTTTTCATGCTGTTTCTACTAGGTTTCCAGCATTTCATTCTTATGTGTTTAAAGCTGACCACATAGGCCCAGAAGGCAACAGCCATGGGTTTAGCTAAACTCTCGATGTCTCACACCAGTTTAGAAAACAGAATGAAACCCTGCCTGCTGTAAACAGAATAAAGAATTTTGCAATGAAAGCTCACCTTCAACCACCAACCTTGTATTTGCTTTATAGCAGTTTCTGGACTCATTATCACCTTGCTTTATTATATGCTGGATTTTTGCTGGGATGTCTGCTTTCCAAGGGCTTTATTGTATCAGTTAGATTCCTATCTGCAGTAAATGTGTTATACAGTCTTGGGCATGAATATCCAAAAGTCTGATCATGAACAGCTCAGCTTGCATGTTTTGCCTGTTCTCCAATAGTGCATTAATTGTTAAGCAGGAAACTACTTGTACAGACCACAGGCGAGTGTGTGAAAGCCTTAAAAACTGAATTATAACAACTTGTATGTTAACGCACATGATTCAGAAGTTCTTTTCTAAAGACCTAACTCCAGTCTGCAACACAATCCTAAGCACCTGATCTTGCTGCAGGTCTTTTTCATGGTAATAATACTCTGAAAATTGCATGTGTCATACCTGGCCAGTGTTTCAGGAGTTGTGTTGAATGTGGAAAGATGCTTTTTTTTTTTTTTTTAGATAAAATTGGCTTAAAACAGAATCTCTCAATCAATGTAATGCAAAAGATACTCCAGATGAGGAAAAATTAGTCATGTCTGACCGTGTTTTCAACCTTTGATGTAAATTACTATGATTGCTCAATTATACACTGTATGTGCCCTTTGACTATAAACCGTAACTTTCTGTTCAATTGTGTTTTGCTTTGCCTTCCTTGTAGACTCCATTTAACTTGAAAAGCACATAAAAACCAAAGATAAGGTAAAGTTTGCAGTTTTTCCTGTCTAATGTTCCTATTGCTTAGCAACAAAAAGCTTTTTAAAATTGAATGTAGGCCATTTTTACTTGGTTACTAGGCAACTTTTTAAAACTTGATTGCAGCATAACACAGAAAAATCTGTACAAAGAGCAGTCACTATGCTGTGCAACATCACAATAATAATAGATTAGCAGTTCTACATTTGTAATTCACAGTTCGCTTCTTGTTGTTTTTTTTTTCATTTTAAGTTCTACCTATTTATACATTTCTAGCTATGAATTTAAAGAGATAGAGAGAGTGAGATGGAATGCCAGAGAGGGAAGATGAAAAGACTATGTGAAAATTTCTAGTCTATTCTGTATGTAATACCAAAATACCAAGGTTGAGGTGGCCCACTCTGGATCCCTGAGTTATTGAGGCTAAAATGCTCCCTCCAGGCCTGTACAGCCTGCACAGTGTCTCAGCATGGGGCAGCAAGGTTACTGATTCAAGACAAATCACATCCACTTCCGCACAGTCCCTACCTGGGGATGCTGAATGGACAGGTCTTCTATAGGGATATTGTTGGCATTCACTTCCCCCTGCAGAGGCAAAATGGGAAGCATAGAGTGAAAAGAAGAACAGGGAGATTTACTTTGCTCTCTCGCACCCCCCGCCCTCCACCACCACCCCATTTCACTTTTCGTTTACCACCAAGGCCATTCTGCCATTCAGCTGTTGGGAAATGGTTTCTGAGCTGCCACAAAGCCTGTTTCACCGTCATGACATTTGTAATCCAGTGAGAGAAAATTCAAGTGGCTGATTATCACATACATATACTCACAGGGGGAGGAAACTGTGTGAGCCCTGTCCAGTTTTTAATCATTAGTGTTTGTTTGTTCACTGCAGTGAAATAAGCTACTTTTGTACATCATTTAGTGTGGTTTATCTGACAAACAATGAAATCCCATGACACTCATAATTATATTACAGAGCAATTTGTCAGCGGTTAATAAAAACAGGAATGAACCAGACATGTCAGACAGGCATCTTTTATCCTATGTTTGTACATTTCTAAGAACTAAAACACATGCACCAATAAACAGAGTATATGAATAATAATACACACTTCACTGGCATATTAACCAGAAAGGATAATAAATAAACATCTATATGATGACAAAAAAGACCTACTTACATCATGGTTTTCATCTTTGACCCTCCGTGACTGAAACGCAATTAAAAGACAGGATTATATCATGTTATTTTCTCCCACAAAGTATGATAGACAGATGTAGCTATTTGTGTAGGAGTGCAATCAGCACCGGTTCATTTGCATTTTGTAATAAACAATACACAGAAGCAATGTGTCTCCAGCCTCATTAGCGTGTGCTGATTTGCGGCTGCTTTGCTGTGGATGGGGTTTGATTTTTATTTCCGACTCAAGATGACTGCGAGTTACACATTCCACATACACCAATCAAAGACACTTCTCAGCTTTGATGATATTGCTTCTCCTTCTGCACCTCACTTTAAACACCAAACATCAATTTCTCAGTCGAGACAAATCTATGTATGCAAAGTAAAATATTGAGGGTATATTCAATATGCAGTGGCTAGGGGATTTGATCAAATTTAAATGAGGTGCTATTCCACATTAGAACAAAAATATCATTTTACCAAATGTGCCAAAAAATGTATGTAAGTGCACTGGCCAAAACTGTCCTTATTATATCATGAATATTGTTGATAAGGGAATAAACCCTTGTATCTCCACTTCATTTATTCATTAATTTATTTATTTATTTTAAAAATTTTATTACACAGCATCTGAAAACACTGTGTAAGCGCTTCATGATGAACAAGTCCAAAAAGACTTACGTGTATATTGAAAAGTACAGAGATACAAAGTTTTGGAGATACATTTTTTGTTCTAAGAGCCATGAATTACAGAATGAGGTCATGCTCACCCTTCCTTGATTGACGGCCGCCTTCCCTTCTTCACTTCTTTCGTCCATCTCGTCATCACTCCATTCCCAGTCTCCATCCTCTGTCTTGTGCAAGTGGCCACTTGATCCTGGCACTCTTCTCACCTGAGCAAGATGCACATGTACTCTTGTGAACCTGGAGTGAGCTGATATAGAACATCAAATCCTGTATTTGTTCATCGATAAAATAGACCTGCAGTCCCTCTCCCAGAGTGGAACAACTGTTACCTTGAATTATTAGGGTATTACACACATTTTCTATACAGAGTACAGATGTTGCTGGCATGTGCAAAATTACTGTTCAGCCAGTCTGAAATATTAGTCCCTGGTTACATTCCACATGCTACATGGGAGGAAAAATCAATATAAAATAGCAGGAATCTCAGCTGAACCAAATCAATACCTTAACAGCAGCTTACCAATGTATAACTAACGCCATGTACTTACAATAATTATACTACTACAGCTCCCACAGCACTAAGTGTCAGTTTCCCAGACAGTGATTAGGCCTAGTTCTGGACCACATTTTCCATTAAAAATACATCAGATTAATGATAAATCTCCTTTTGGAATGTTGTGTAGTCTTAATCACTGCCTAAAATTAACCTTAAATGTACAACTATACATTCTTTTCAAAAGTCTGCTGTGTTGGGCTAACTGTGACCAGAGACCCAAGCGATATGAGAGTAGCTTTGTTCTGAAGGAGGACGGAATGAGATACAATGGTGCACTTTCTTTTTTCCAGTTAACCTTAGCATGAACCCGTATGAATTCCATCTTCAGAGAGTCCTGCTTCAAGAGCTCTGGTGCATTTAAGCACTGCCTGCAATCATGGCTAGTCCATACACATTGCAGCAGCAATGGCATCTCACACACACTCATGAAAAAGGCTCCCAAGCTTAATACAATGTTCGAAGCTCAAAGCCAGTCGCAGCTACGTTTGAAGCAGCAAGCTGGTTGACTTAAGTGAAGGAACATGTACCCTTCTCTCAGCATCATGTCCTCACAAATGCACCGTCAGACCAGAATTTCACTCACGTCTCCACTGGCAACCTTCAGCAAAATAATATGTAAATAAACAAATAAACATCAGTGGTTCATTCTCACAAACAACATCTGTGAGCTGAGAGCATATGAATAAGATGAGAGGGCCAGCTGCCCTGGGCCCACACACACACACACACACACACACACACAGAGTTTCATGAGCCAAAATACCCAGCGGATAATGGCTGTAGGCAAAGAGAATGATTCACCTTTGTTATTCAGTCTAGCGTTCTAATAAGCCAAAGAAAGGTACAATACACAAGCTCAATATATCACAACAATATAAACAACAAACAAATGAGGAATAATCAATGAAAAAAGAAAAAAAAAGAAATGAGCTTAATCTACAAATTCTGGAAGTTCACTCCAGCAATATGCCTGCAACACCACCAGGTTCTGCTCCAGAACATTTAATGTTGTATACTCATGAATTCACACCATGAAATAATATTACACATGATGAGTTCATTAGGCACTGGCCACATCTGTCCAGAAGACATAAACTGCCATCGTCTGCCTGCATGAAAAGATCTCGTGGGCCAAATGTATCAAAGAACTCATCTGCCCTCTGCTGGCCAAGCACTTACACTGCTGCAATTTGAGCTGTTCATCAAGCTCATGTCTGACCTCTACATATTCTGCTTTAGAGAACCGACACTTGAGAAATTTATATCAATATCAACAAAACGACATTCAAGATGGAGCTGTACTCATAACACACTTGTGCTTACAAGGTCAAATATTGACTTTCTGATATTATGTCCATACTGTGCTTTTCCAAGGTCACTAGATTAGCTCATTTATCTTGTTAAAACAGACTTTATTATGAGCTAGAAAAATCATTGAAGGTGAAAATGGCTTATGTACGTAAATCAGTTGTTAAGTACACTATTCCATCCTCCTACATCAGTCACTGCAGCACAGACGCTTTGCTGAGGGAGGTCAGAGAAAGGGAAGTGTAGTGAAAGGGAAACAGAATCAGGTTTCAGAGGCATACAAGGTGACGGTCCTCATGTGACACTGTTTCCCAGATCCCTTTTCACACACTGTGGCTACAGTATCTAGCTGTGTACATTTTCCAAATGGGAAAAAGAGTCTGAATGACACAATGTTCCACAATGCCATCTGGACTGGATAAGGCCCGACTCAACTGTGTAGAGCTAAATAATGACAGGTCGCATCTAGAGCTGCAGCATAATTCTTGATGTCTTGTGCTATACAGGCTTTTGCATGGACTTGGATTTTTCATTTAGCATGGTAAAAAAATATCTTATTTGTTAGTGAAGCCCACACAGTGTGATTTATTAAAAAATAGCCAAAAATCTGTTAATTGGTCAATTTGATTTGAAATAAATTAAACTAGAAAAAGTTAATCCCTCATCTAAGGAACAGAGCAATAATTCCTGCCTTATCAAGACATTGATTTGCTGTCTGAAAAGAAGAAATGGAAGAAGCAATTCCACAGTCATAGCTCTGTTCGTACAGGTGATGCTCTTGTGTGGAACTCAAGAAGACATGATAACCCATTTCCATTCCAGAAATACTTCCTTTATAAAAATGAAGCACAGAAACATACAGACTGTAATAATGGCATTACCACAGACAGCAGAAATACCTAAAACAAATAGAAAAGCAAGGCTGTGGTCTCGGCTGATGACACTTGCCAGTCATTACTTAATCTACTTACAATTCAAATTCTTCAGAGCCACAATCATTGTTTCAGTGGTGCAATTAGAACTGCATTTCCCAAAGGTCTCCAGCACTGCATACTAAAGCTGAGAAGACTGCAAATGCTGTCAAATCTAACAAGTATTCATGGTCTCTTTCTCACCCAAACAATCAGAAGCTTTCCACTCTCTCTTTCTCTGTGCTAATGCTAATTCGCTGACTAGAGTCGATTACTGAGCGCAGGAATAGTTTTCTCAAAGCCCTCCAGAGGAACGTGAAAAGCCATCACACATCATCCATGTCAATTATACTGCAACATTACAATGGTGTGGTGATTACGAGGCTTTTAGCTTTATGACACAAGTTCTAAATATAACTCTGGGCCATACAGTAATCCATTTGTATCGTTTGGGCAGGGATTTCAAGTGGCAGCTAGCAAGATTATTCCAGTTTCTGCTACAATAAGGCCATTTATCACTGAAGAGTACACCCGCTTTTCAAAACTCTTTGTAAAACAGGTGGAAGTGAGCATGTGCATAAGTGCATGTGCACATTTGAGTTTCTTTACTCATAACCCTTCAGCTTCACGCCTTCTCTTCATTTCCTTCCATCTGTGTCACTTCCTTTTCATTTGTTTCCACTGACAGTCTCTCAATCTCTTAAATGGAGTCGGGCACTGGGGGCTGGAGCTGCCTTGTCACTTTTTGGACTGGAGGTGGAAGGGGAGACGGAGGGAAGATAACGGTCCCGCCCAGCCCAGTCGATCTCACAGTCGGGCTAAGAGTAAGAAGCAGCCTAGCATGCAAATGGCTCTGTTTAAGTGCAGTACCCTGTTACCTAAGCGTCCGCATTAAACCCCATTTGTCTTTGTCTGCTGTCAGGGCCTGGAGACATTAGGCTCTACTGAATGCTTGAGTTGACAGTGCATTCGTTCTGCATGAGTGATATATTTTCCAGTTCCTGCCTCCTACCTGATTGCATTTGTTCACACAGCCTGGACACACAGACTCTCTCTCTCTCTCTCTCTCTCTCTTTCTCTCTCTCTCACACACATACACACACACACACACACACACACACACACACTGGCCTCACAAAGCCACGAAGGCACACAACATAGTATTTGACAAAGGTCCAAAGTCTGGGGATGTCATTGCTTAAAATGGGCAGAACAGCAGAAAGGTCAATGTGTCCAAAGAATGGAAGAAAGTCACAAATTTTGTAGCAAGGTAAGTCATCTGAACAACAGAATAACTCATTCTTTCATGTCTGTGCAGGCCTTAGTGCAGATGTTGTGATATGTCACCGCTCAGAACACCTGAGAAGCACAGCTATTCATAAGAATCATTTGTGAAGCCCATAACAATGGCATTTTTTTAAATCATAATAATAGACTTAATCTACTATATTATATAGTTTACTATATATAGTTTTTAGTGTTGCTTTGTTTTTGTTAATAGCAGTGATGTCTTGATCTGACCCTGTATCAAACTAATACTGGACCAGAAAGTTGGATGGGATTTTGGAGGGGGGAAAACAGTATGAGCAGCATGTCACATGATAGTAGTATATATAAATAGTCACATGACAATGAGCTACCTGTAAGACATCATAGCCAGTTCCACAACCAAACCCTCCCTCAGATGCCAAAGGCAATGAGTCTGTACCAGCTGTATTGAAGGTGGAGGTCGGTTTTCTTTGCCAGTTAGCTACAGCACACATGCACAACCAGAAGTTAGCTTTTTTCAGATTGTACATACAACACTTCTCTTCTTACAAATGTGTACTGTGTGAGTGCGTGTGTGTGTGTGCATTTGTGCATGCGTGAGTGTGTGTGCGTGTGAGTGCGTGTTTGTGTGTGTGTGCGTGCGTGTTTGTGCGTGCGTGCGTGTGTGTGTGTGCTGCATGTCTTACGTGGACACTTCTTCACACAGAAAGCTCCGTACGTGTACTTGGCTCGGGGGTTGTGCTCCAGCTGGAAGGTTGTGGGGTTGTACACAAACGGCTGAGGGCACTGGGTCACACACGCCCCACTGTCATTGAAGTTGGTGCACGCCTACACACACACACACACACACACACACACACACACACACACACACACACACACACACACACACACACAC